>JAXMNL010000940.1:895-14936 GCA_035128595.1 Eptatretus atami
CATCGGGAGTTCCTCCTATGTTTAAAATTTTGCATCAATCGGACAAGTGGAAACAGAGACAATTTTTAAACTGAGAATATGAAGATGTGGACACATAGACAGAAAGACACAAACGCACACAGACACACCGAAAACAATTGACAAATACCAACAGGTTCGGGGAAGGAAGAGAAACCAAAACTTAAAAAGAATTCAAATGTAAAAAACAAATTATAAATGGAACAAACACAACAAAAACAACCACACACACAACAAAAAAGACACACAAACAAAACCCAAAACACCACACAAACACCAAACAAGCAAAACAAACCAACAACACAAAAACACACAAACGACACAAAACAACACAAAAAACACACAACAAAAACAACACAACACAAAAAACAAAAAAACAAGAACAAAAAAAAAACACCAAACAACAACAAACAAACAAAAAACAACAACAAAACCGACAACCAAAAACAAACAAAACAACAAACAAACACACAAAACAAAACAACAAAGCAACCACACAACAAAAAAACACCCAACAACAAAACCACAACCAACACACAAAACGCACAACAAGAACTACGAAACAAACAACAATAAACAACACAAGACAAAACACACAACACCCAACACAACAACAACAAACACAAAAAAAAACAACACCAACCAAAGCAACCACACAAACACACAACAACACAACACTAAGACGAAAAAGAACAACACAAACAACACAAACAACAAACGCACCACACGAAAACAAAACAACCACAAACACCACAACAGAACGAAAACCAAGAACAAAACACAAAACAAAACATACAAAACAACACAAACAACAAAACGAAACAACAAAATTAGCAAACAACAAGAAAAACGAGAACAAACAAGGAAACAACAAACACAACAAGAAACAAGACAACACAAAAACACACCCACAAAACAAACAAAACAGAAAAACGAAATCAAAACAAACAAACAAACAAACAACAACAACACAAACAACAAACACAAAACCACAAACAACAACAACACAAACAAAAACAAACAAAACAAAACAACAACAACCAACCAAACACACAACGAGCACAACAACAACCACACAACAGAAAACAACAGACAACAAAAAAACAACACAAAAAAACCACACAACAACAAAAAACAGACACAAAACAAGAACAACAAAAACAAAAAAACAACACACAAAACAAACACACAAAAACAACAAGACCACGACAACGAAAACAAAACACAACAAAAACGACAACAACAAAAAACAACCGAAACAAACACAAACACAAAAAAACCAAAACCAAAACACAAACGACACAAAAAAACCAAACAAAAAACAAACAACAAAGACACAACGACAAGCAAAACACCACCAAACACAAAACAAACCAAACAAACAACAAAACAAAACAACAACAAACACCACAAAACAAAACAACACACACAAGACGACACACAAAAAAACGACCAAAACAAACGAAAAAAAACAACACCAACAACAACAAACAACGAAAGAACCCAACAACGGACAACAAAACAACACGACAAAGATCGAACCATCACCTAACACGACACAACCAAAACACAAAAAAACAAACCAAAACCAAAAAAAACAACCACACAAAACCAACGAAGACAACCAATAAAACAAAGAAAAAAAAACCGAAACAAACACAAAAAAAACGACAACACAACAAAACAACAACAAAAACCACAACAAAAAAAAACAAAACAACCCAACAAAAAAAAAACACGGCCAAACAACACAACAAAGACAAACAAACAAACAAACAACACACACAAACAAACAACAAAACAACAAACACAAAACAACAAACAACAACAACAAACAAAACACAACAAACAAGAACAAAATCACAAAACACAACAAACAAACAAGAAACACACAAAACAAAACAACCAAACCAACAAAAACGAAAACAAAAACACGACAACAAAACAAAAACAACACACACACAAACAAAAAACAAACAACCCAACCGGAACAAGAACACACAAACGGACAAAAAAAAGAAAACAACACAACACAAGACAAACAAACACACAAAAAACCAACAAAAAAACGAACAAAACACAACACAACAAAAAAACAAAGACCAACTACACAAACACAAGCAGAGAAACAAAACACCAAACACACAAAAACAAAAACCACACCAACCAAAAACAAAGAAAAACACAAAAACCAAACCCCACAACAAAACACAACAACACACAAAAACAAGAACACAATAAAAAGAAAAACACAAAAACAACAAACAAACAAAAAAAACAAACAACAAACCACACAACACACCAAGACAACAAAAAACAATGACAACACACACACAAACGAAAAAGAACAACAATAAAGGCAACAAACCAAACACACCACAACACACAACAAAAGCACCAAAAACACAAAAAGAGGGAAAAAGGAAAACAGAAAACACCAAAACAAACGACAAACACCAAAGACAACAAACCTGACCACGAACAAACCAAAAAACAACAACAAACACGAATGGAACAATCCAGGAAAACAACAAACAAAACAAACTAGACAAAACACAACAAGAAAAACAAAACACAAAAAACAAAAAAACAAACAAACAAACACCAACCACAAAAACACAAACAACAACAACCAACCACACCCCACCCACAAAAACAAAAACAACCACAACAAACACAAAACAAAATACAAAAAAACAACAACACAAAACGCACAAACACAAACACAAAGAACCACCAAAACACACAAAAACAACAAACAAAAACAAAAAACACAAACAACACAACCCAACAGGACAACACACAAGAACAACACACAGAACAAAAGACAACACAACCAAACAAAACAACAACCAACCACAAAACAACAAACAAAACAAAACAACAACAAAAAACAACAAACACAAAAAAGCCACAAACAAAACGAAAACAAAGACAAACACACAAAAACCAAACAGACACAAACACAAAACAAAACGAAGAACAAAAACACCACAAAACAACACCAAAATCACAACAGAGAAAACACAAAAAGACAAAAAAACAAAACAGACAGAAAAACAAAAAAAACAAAAAAAAAAACAACAAACAACAAAAACCAAAGCCAACACACACAACAAAAAACACGACCAAACCAAGAAAAACAAACAACAAACACACACCACACAACCCAAAAAAACAAACAAACCAAAACCAACACAACACAACAAAAAAAAAAAACCACAAAAAACAAACAACAATACAAAAAACACCACACACAAACACCCAAAGACCACAACAAACAAACACAAACAACAAACACCGAACACAACAAGACCAAAAAAACAAACACACAACAAACCAGCACAAATACACAAAACAACCAAACCGACAACAAACCACCAACACACAACACAAAAAACCAAACACACGACAAAAACACAAAACACACCAAAACAAAACACAAACAAGCGAAGAAAAGAAAAAACAACACAAAAAACCCAACAACAAAACACACAAAAAAAAACAAAAACACAAACACAAACAAAACAGAAAACGACAACACAACAAACACACAACAACAAACAGAAACCACAAACAAAAACAAACAACAAAAAAAAAAAGAACACACAACAAACAAAACAAAAACAAACAACAAACAAACAACCCAACAAACGAAACACGAAATGAACGCCAAACACAAAAAAGAAACACAACAGACAAACAAAACACGACCAAAAAAAAACAACAAATACAAAAAACACACAAACAAACAACACAAAACAAAAAAAAAAAAGAAAAACAGAAAAAACACAAAAAACACAACACACAAACACAAAACAAACAACACAACCAAACCAAACAAAAAACAAACAAAACACACAACACACCAAACAAAACAACACAAACAACACAAACCACAAACAACACAAAAAAAACAACGGAAAAACAAAACAACAAAACACCAAACCAACAAAAAAAAAAACAACAAAACAACAAACAACTACAAAAACCCAACCACAAACAAACACAACCAAAACACACAGAACAACACCACAACAAACAACAAAACAGAGAACAAAAAAACAAAAAAAAAACACGAACAGAACAAAAACAAAAACACAACACAAAACAAAAAACAAAAGAACAAAAACCACCAACAAAACAAAAAAAAACAACAAAAACAAAACAAACAAACCACCAAACAACACAAAACCACAAGACAAAACAAAAACAAAAAAAAAAACAACACAGCAAAAAAACACACACAAAAAAACACGAAACACAAAAAGAACAGACGAAAAACAACAAACACACACCAAAACAACCAAACAAACCAAACAAAAAACATACCAACAAACAAAAACACAAAACAAAAACAAAAACAACAACAAAAACAAAACACAACAAAACACACAAACACAAAACACAAAAAAACAAACAAAAAACAACAAAAAAAAACAAAAAAACGAAAAAAACAAAGACCACAACACAACAAAAAACAAAAAACACAAAAAAACGCAACAAAACAAAAAACCACAAACAACCAAAAAAAACAGACACAACAACAGGAACAACACACAAAACAACAACGAGAACCACCACAACACAAAAAACAAAAAGAAAAAGAAAACAAACGACAAGACAACACACAAAACAACAAAGAACAAAAAGAAACAAAAACACAGAAAAACGAAGACAACACACAGACGACACCAACAAAAAACAAAACACAAACACAAACAACACAACAAAACACACAAAAAAACAAAACGAGACACAAGACACGAAACAACCACAAAACAACAACAAACAAAAGAAAAAACAACACAACAAAAAAAAAAACAAACAACAAAAAACACACACAACAAAGCAAAACACAAAAAAAAACAAACAAAAACCAACACAAAAACAACAAAACAAAACAAAACAAAAACAAAACAACACAACAACGACGACACACAAAACAAAAGACAACAACCAAACGAGAAGAACAACACAAGCTACACAACACACCAACAAAAACAAAAACAAAAACAACACAACAACAAAGACGACAAACAACCAAAAAACAAACACCAAAACAAAACAGAAACAAAGACAGAACCAGCAAACAAAAGAAAAACAAAAAAAACAAACAAAGACCTCAGTGCTTGGTGGCTGAAACAAACTCAATCTTGGAAATGAGCATGAGATTTTAAAAAAATAAAAAAACTCCACGCTATGAGAAGGCAACAACAGGAGAAAACCAAAATCAAACTGTTTGAGATAAGATCCCGAAGAATTCTTCCACAATTAGGAAACAAAAGCAGAATGTGTCGCTCCCCCTGAAAAAAAAAGATGGCAAACATTCTGGGAAGGAAATTCTTGGAGATCGTAAAGAACATAGCAAGAAGCAGATGGATCGTGGACTTGGAAAAGAAGAAGCACCATGTTAGGATAGAGGGAAGTCCAGTGATTAATTAATTGATTGAAGAATAATAATTAAAAACACTTCAAAAATCACCAAATTTAAATCCAGCCCAGATGGAATTCCAAACTTTCTGGCTGAAACTTGATGCTCTCCACAATGACGACACCAGGACATTCAAATAACAATCCAAGAGGAAAAGAAAGTGCATGAGTCGTTTGTAGAAGGAAACACATTTCTCATCTAAAAATCTGAAGAAACCCAACTTCTTCACAAATAGCGGGCAATAACATGTCTGCGAACAACACACAAACTTCCAACAGGAATCATGACAGAAATGATGTCCCATCACCGAAGTCAACAAGTAGGTTGAGACGTAGAAAAAAAGGGCCACCACCCACGATTGAACAATGCCGTACTTGAAAATTTCAAAATGCGAAGAACCAAATTGTCCACCACCTTGAACACTGAACTTAAGGAACTTTTTGACACTGTTCCAATCATGGAATAAAATGCGTTAAATAACAAAAATAACCCAATCTGTTGGCACAAGAACATCACAAGGAATAACGCCAACAAATTATCTTCCCTCGCCTCTGTCAATGCGGGCCGACTCCGACTCCGACCAAAGAGCACTGGTGGCTCCACCAGCCACCAAAAGCCCTGCAGGGTCTGACCCTCTGCAAAGTATCAAAACATGTGATGACCAACCCCCTGCTGAAAACCTACACTTCAATTCATAAATATTGTCTACCCTCAAAAAGTCCTCTCACATGGCCGCAAAAGCTGTAGTGATTTCCCGAACCCTCAACATTAACATGCTCACAAATTTGGAGGTAAAACAGACCCTCGCTCACTAGAAACTTATAAAATTAAATTTCTAGAATTCGATTGGGAGAGGTTCTTGTGTTGCCCGGTCCCCATACCAGTGTTCTATTTGATTCCTTAATTAACTACAAAGCACAGGAGAAATCTGGAGAATCAACACACACGCTGGAACAAACCAAGCGGTATGGATACAGAGAATATTATAGTTGTCAGAGAATTAAACCCCCAATTCCAAACAATTTTCCCAAAGAAATTTTTGGGGGGTTGAAATCACTAAAATGAAAAAATCAAAAAAAAAAAAAAATTCCTAACAATTTTTTTTTGGGGGGACAAGTCCAAAATTAATGGCAGGATCCTGGACCATACCAACCCCCACAATTCGTCGACATCGCAAGATTTCCATAATACGGTCACAACGAACAAACAAGACACAGGGGTGAAAACAGTAACCGCCACCACTCATGGCGAGTTTAATAAGCATAATAATAGAAGCGAAGTCGATGGTGCACCACCGCAAGAAATCGCCAACGCTTCCACCAAAAGCATACTGAGAAGAAGAAAAATATCACCAGAAGTCCAAGATAAAAATTGTCAACATTATTCCGTTTTAACCACGTGACCACCCCGGGCAGAACCGGGTCAACACTCCCAAGAACAAAACAAAAAAACAAACAAAAAGCACAACAATCATGCTACCCTGATATTGAGAAATACAAGAATTAATTAAAAAGTTTTAAATGTCCCATAAGTGCATCATTGGATTGACTTCTACCCACCCAAGGACATGGCCTAAATAACTGGGTCTTAGCATCTGCATGTTTGACATAACTACCAATTGTATTGCACGACCTTTAGAGCTAGGTGACGGCGACGGAAGCAGAACGGCCCGATTACAATATCCCCGCTTTTTTTAAAAGTTTTGATTGGATAATAAGCTTAACAATACATAGTAGTGGTTTGTGTAGGTGAAAATCAGGGTTAATTAATGTAGGATTGCCGTCACATCACAGTCTCAAACCACATTCGGGGTGTACATGTAGTGTCACTTGATCTGGAGGTCTGACGGTCGAACAATGGCCGATCATACCAGACTTTTAAAATGTAGTCGCTTCCATGCTTGAGCCAACATAAAAGCAGGACAGAACATAAAACCATAAGGTCAATAAAAAAGTCTTGATGCCGAAGCTCCTCGATTGAAGTCCTTGGAATGAAACTCTAACGAAAATGCAAAGTCATTAGTTCAGTGTTTCCGTGAAAAAATCCGCACAACATGGCATACTACCAACGAATATGGGCTCTGGGGAAATAACGTGCTGTTGTTAGAGCGCAACAAGCATGCACGTTAAACACCACCCAAACGACGTCTCCGAGCGTTCACGAAAAAGCAGCGCGTCAAACAACGGGAACATACTGGCCACAGCGATGCTCAATGAGAATAGCAACAATGTAAAAATTGTATCGAAAAATTTCGCCACTTGCGACTAGAATAATTCCTAACCATGCTTTACAGTTGTGAAACGTATATAAGGCGTCTGTGACAATACAACAGGTGATATTCACGGGAAGAGACATCCTGTAAGATCAGAGGCACAGCTCAACGCTCCGCAACGGAGACCACCAAGGAAGCAAGTGTACTTAATCAAGGAACCGTCGTATGTCCCGTAAGCAGCGCCCAGAATCAAACAGCAAGCCTCGAGGACAGACTGGAGGCGGTCACATGTTCAACCACATGAATACCTAGTACTGCTTCGGGATGCCAAGCATTTGATCCTTCAGTCAAACATTGGTAGGGCATAACATGGCAGCATTGTTGAATCAAAAGCAGTCGCACAAACAACCAAAAAAAACAATCCTTCATTCATCCTGTGTGGTAGTTTGAATCCCAATATCCATATATTGATTGAATCTATTCAGACGACTTGCCCTCAACATTAATCAGGAAACGGTACTCAGGACGAATGCCTACCTTGTAACACCGATGGAACGTTAGCGTCGAAAGTAAAATGGAACACGTCAGAAATCCACCGAAGATGGACCACGCCAAACGCTGGCACCTCACAAAGGCAATCTACGGAGTTTAATACGCAGAAAATCAAACCAGATCTTGAAGAAGAGAGAGCACGATACAACCCACCCTATCCCCTGTTGGAAAATTATATCTCCTTCTTCCCCTCTTTCTTCCTTCCTGCATGTTTTTTTCCCCCACCCCTTAAATATGGAAAGGCAAAAACGTCATATCCTTGTCGCCTTTTCCCTCCCTGCAAGCTAAACTGCCAGAATAATTGCACATGTCCACGACGACTCAACCTCACGACCTTGTCACGAAAAAATGCGTACAAAAACCAAGCCTTGGGCACAGTAATCACCGCAAATAACACGCGTAGCTACACAGGCAGAAGCAGCGGTCTAACAGTGATACCCATGGAGAAACCCGATGCCGTAGTTAACACGCAAGAGCATTGAGAAGCTACCAGAAACCCACGATGCACAACATAGAGCAACTATCGTCGATGACAAAAACTCTGCTCTCCCACTACTCGGCATACGTTAAACTGCAACGGTGAGCGGGCGGCTCAATCATGACAGGCCGTAGTCTCACTTGATTCCTGCGCGCTGACAAACAAGCCAACGGCTTTCACGGCTGCTGGACCCGTGGCTAAGCGTTACCTCCAGACTAAAGGCCAGCATTCAGGGCCAGGTTAGGTGAGTGACTGTGAACACATTGGATACTGCACAAGATGAACATCGTATGAAGCCCTAAACGTGGGTGTCTCTGATTAAGTAAATAAAGGAATTCAAATCATTGCATCCAACAATTGAAATACCAAATGGAATAATAGCAAACCATTAGACTCTAATTCACATGAGACAAAACCCAAGACATGCCTCCCCTAAGCTGATTCTCATGGGGAAACGGAATCGTCTTCCAACATAAAATTTCAACTGCAATCCACATAAACACCGACCAAAAGTACCACAACCTCAACACCGACCCTTGAATGTTTGCAATCATGAGCGATTGCTTCCAACGGATATGTGAAGTTCTTGCATCATTGTTCAGTCTATACAGTCAAGCAAGTCACCCAAAACTCCGGTAGTCGGGTCCAGACAGAGTTGCAACAAAATCTTCTGACCGGCTGGGAAAAATAGGCACACCCCAACCCTCACTAAGAAAAGATCGCGCAAAAGCAATGCCCTCCGATAAGAAGGACTGTAATTAATTGCTCGGAAAGAAACTTAAGCACTATCCGGCCCTTCCTCGTGGACATACTAATTACCAGAACGATGGGAAGTCAAACAATGAAAAGTCGGCATGACGTATAAACTACCTGATCACTCCCGTTAACCAAATTGTCCAGCTTGCGGAGCGCCGAGTAAACCGCGCTTCACGAAGCGAGCACCACGTCCCGAGCAATTGCGGAAGTAACGTTAAGGGGCGTCCATTCTCCATTACACATCCATAGCAACAACCACAAAGCAACGTTTGACCGCTGATGAACCCCTAGCCAGCCAATTAGGTAATCACACACCTTGCACCACCATCGAGCACTAGTGCTACATTAGAGGATACAAATAAGTGGTAGACCACTGAATAATAGCACCATACACTAAAAGATCACTACAAAAGAAAGAATCCTCACCCCAGTATCGGTATTGGAAGATGATTAAAAATATATATTTGATCTTGGCTCACCACATACTCACAATTGCTTTTCAACACAAACAAAACACGATTATATTAATATTAATTATAGTTAATTATTATAATAATAATTATGAGATAACGTGCATTCCATATACCGAAGACACTAAGTGCGCAACATGGTTCGCACATAAAAGAATACGCACAACCGAGAGTACTTCACACCGTGATAAAGTATGAATAAAATCGTAATAATATTGTGACCCGGTGATTTAACCACCCTCGGAAATGACATGACAGTGCAACGAGACCGCGGCGCCCACCCGCACACAAGCATCCAAATCCCGACTTCAAACCGACGGGTCCCCGCCACTCCAAGGAAAAGCAACAAAGAGTGACCCTGAGCAGCATCCAAACTCCTACTCAACCCGCACGGTCCCCGCACCAGAAGGACAAAGGACCTCTGAGCAGCATCAAACGCACTGCCATCCCAGCGACAACCAGCACAACACGGACAAGCACGAGCACCGCACGGAAATAATCCTCATTCAAACGCCTCCATGGCCAACGACGGTAGGCAAACCAAGAAACTGGAAGAGAGGGGAGTTAATCAAACTTCACAGAGCTATGAAACATAATCAAAACCTTTTAAATACTTTAATGATAAAAAATTAGTGGATAATTAACGACACTGTACGATAATATTACAAGCTCGTAAAGCTATAAAACCTCATAAAGATAATCACCCCCGCACCATGTACGTAATGAATATTCACATTCCGCCCTACCACCCCACCTGCCGCGCGTTCTGCCCCAGCACCTCCCCCCCTGCCCTCCCTCCCACCTCCTCCCCTTCCACGGAGGGGCTGCTGTAACGCAAACCGATCTCGACCTGATACGATATTGGAGGGGGCCTGCGAGATCTAATCGCCACAAACACACAACCAAACATTGCTCCCTCACAGTCAATCGTAACAAATCGATTAGGACGATTTGATGCCAGGACAAAAAAGTTCTCTTAATCTTGGATTTTCCATAAACTCTCGTAGAATTGCTCCTACTTAACTAATATATCCTTGAACCTCCATTGTAAAAAAAATCCTCAATAGTTGTGAATCTTTCTGGTTAGCTGTGTTGGGATCTGAACCCTACGATACACAAAACCCAGAGTCCCGTACACCTGAAACATGCTTGTCCATGGTCTAAGTCGAAAAAAAAGCACGGCTCCACCAAAATCCCAATCGCTTTCTTGGTCACTACCCAACTCCACCATTTAGTCCAAATCTCCAACTTTGGAAATTTGCTAAATCGTTTGGCTATCCCAGTAGAATCCTAAAAAAGTATGCAGTACCATCTCAACAAAACTAATAATTGCCGCTGTCCATACAACCACGGGACCACAATTCTCTCAAACCTCAAACTTTGAATATCACAAAACAAACAGAAACAAACAGGTAAAACAACTCCACCCTTCACTGGGAGGTAACAAACCTCATATTCGCCAATAACAAACCCAGTAAGCACCTCATATCAACTTTCTTCGCATTAGATTACCTGCAATGTTACTTCCTGCAAAAGTTCATGTTATTATATCTTCACAACCCAAGCACATCATCATGAAATTCAGCATCTCTTGTGTTGTGTGTGGTTTTGTGTGTTTGGTTGTGTGACCGCGTCTCGACACCTGCCATAATTGAAACTGCCAGTATATCTGGGACGAGAGTGTCTTCAAGGATATAATCAACAATCTCCAATTAGCCTTTATTTACCAACCAATGGCAAGACACCTTGCGCGGGCCCGATGGAAGGGAACTCAGCCGGTTCCCCATACGACAACGTACGGCTCCGAAGTGTGATCGTATGCAATACCGATTGCTTAGCGCATAAGATAAACACAGAATTAACGTTCATATAGACTGTAAATCGAACCAATGCGGATCTCGACCAAAAAATTCAATTTCACTTTTTTCGTGTATCAAATCCGATTATTAGGCGCATTATAGATAAACACAAGCAAGTAACGTTCATATAACGGTAAATCGACACAGAGTTGGATCCGAAGCAGGAATAAAATATTTTTGCACGTTTTTCATCCTCTTCTCTCTGGTCTTCGAATTGGAAAACAAAACTGCCCAATGGATAAGGCTAAAAATTGCAAATCGTAACGCCAAGCAACTTCCGACAGGGACCACTTCCTAGACAACTGATCTTCGACTTCTTCCTTCGACCCGATTCTTTTCTCGATCTTAAACCCAGACCCCAATCAGTCAGTACGATACGATCTTCTCGTTTTTCTGATTCACGACTACTGTACCTTTCCGATTCTGACTCTCATTTTTAAACACAAGCCCAATGGATCTAATAATTCTTCGTTTCTATCGCATTAAGATAAACAAGCCCCACCCTCTTACAACGAAGGAAGCCGGGTGTTCTCACGCGTTGAAAGTTTTTTTTTGCATGACGCAGCACCCGGTCACTGAGACGAAGGAACGCTTGTGTTTCTCGGCAGCGTTGAAAGTTTGATGTTTTGGCACCTACGGGCAACACGTACGCACGCCCCTACGGCACCAAATAAAAAACTAAACACATACACACCTAATCGAAATACTGCCGACTTGACACACATCACGGAGCACCTCCATTGGGTTACCAAGGAATAAACAGATCAACAAGAGAAAGTCCAAATGCCACTCCCTCACAAACAGCAAAAATTGAAAATTATGTTCATGTTACCTTGATTGTAAACTAGCAAAATAACCCGCCCATGACAAAAATAATTAATCATCAATATATTAATGCCCTTAAAGTAATTGTCATTAAAATCTGACAATTAATTAAACAATTGGCCATTCGTTGCAAATTTGACTTGCATTGCTCAAATGCTCTGAGCGTGGCAATAGCCATTACTCCCACAAAGTTTGATCACGCCGAAAGGATTGAGCTTAACATCCTGCATAAGGAAAGACCAAAGGAAACATCGTGTGTGTTTGTGTGGTTGTTTGTGTTTTGGGTAGTTGTAAAATATAAAAAATAATTAATAAATAAAAATAAAAATAATATATATACGAACTACAACATTGAAGCAACAAACGCTCCCAATTGCCGGTGCAACGGCATATTCATTATATGAGCATTAATTTCTAAGGACGTTCGACGTCGGACTTATTCCTGTGTACGGCTGGATGTCCACACCAAATTACCAAGCCCTATGTCCGGGCTACCCATATTTTTCATACTATATTAATTAGGGAATCCAAAAGGTTGAATATTCCCGGTGCTGCCGATTCCGCGCACCCAAAATGTCCCATTGTCTCGAACTCACTCAAGAAAAGTAACAATCATTTATTTCATTTATTAATTTCATCGATTTCTGATGGTCTGATTTTCCTACCTCGACCACACTGCAAAATCCAGCTCTATTCACATACAACCACTATACAGATCATCAATAGCAGCGAGCATCATAACAAGTATCATTAAAAAACTTTAATAGTAAATATATCTATAGTACGTTGATTGCAAACCACATCAGGCCGGGAGTAGAATCTCTAAAATTGAACCAACCGTGTTTAGGAGGAATAAGTATCACGCGCGACCTGGAAAGCTCTGGGCATCTATTGAACCAGCACGTCCAACGGCCATCACAGCGCAACCACTTAACCACAGCCAGCCATCGCACATAACTGCAACACGCCCAACCTCAGACAACAACGCCACACCAGACCTTACCGCACAACTCGCTCCCAATCACTCCACATCATCCACACGGACCATACATAACCCAGCTCCCCACCCTCTGACACACGAGCCGGCTCCGCCTTAGCATACCACCGGACCGAGCAAATAGCGGCTTCCAGAACATCGGACAGGAATGCTACAACCACCTGACAGTCCAATAGCAACGGCGGCTTGGCTCCCCCCACCGGTGGAACGGAGAATCAAATTAACAGAGAGGTCAGCCCCGCTCTCGACAAATCCGTGGCCCCGCCCCATGATCACCGAAAGATCTACGTCTCCGCCGGCCGAAAAACCGAGCGACAGGCAAAGAGTGGCATCAATAACGGTTGAAACGAGTCAGCTGGAAGCACGGGTCGCAGCCTGGAAATGGGAAAGCCAGGACTCGGGGGTCCAGCAGGAAGACGGTCGGGACAGTGCGTAACGCG
>JAXMNL010000941.1:0-15693 GCA_035128595.1 Eptatretus atami
ATTTCCAACCCACCCCCCAAAAAATTTGTTAGAGAAAAAAACCAGAATTTTTGCACCTTTTTTTTTTTAAAAAAAAATTTCGAATTTTTTTTTTTTTGGCATTCCACATGCGCGATCGATCTCGTTTTAGTTTATTCAATCGTGGTTCAGTAGGTCTGATCGTTTTGACCTACAATGATAGGTATCAGGTTCACTTAAGTAGACCCAGCAGTTATTGGCGGCGGAGGTTTGCCACTCTACCGAGTCTCCCCCTCTTTAACCTCCGCCATCGAAGATGGACTGAGGTTTACCTGTTTTCACCCCTGTTCTGTTTAGTATTGTTTGTTTGTTTGTGAACAGTATTTCGGAAAACTTCTTGATGGATTTTCGGACGAACTTTGGTTGGGGGATTAGTTATGGTCCAAGGATATTGCCAGTAAGATTTTGGACTTGGTCCAAAAAGTCAATATTGCCGCTAAGCGGCCAATTTTGAAAAAATATTTGAATTTTTGTTTTTGCATTTCTATATAATTTAAGTTGATTCCAACCCCCAAAAAAAATTTGTTAGAGAGAAAAAAAGAAAATTTTGCAACTTTTTTAAAAAAAAAATTTCGATTTTTATTTGAAAAAAACATTTGAATTTTTTTTTTGCATTTCTACGTGTTTTAAGTTGATTTCCAACCCTACCCCCCAAAAAAATTTTGTTAGAGAAAAAAACCAGAAATTTTGCACCTTTTTTTTTCAAAAAAAATTTCGGATTTTTTATTTTTTTTACCCATTTCTTCATTGCGGTCGATCTATTTAAGTTTATTCAATCGTGGTTCAGTTAGAGTCTGATCCGTTTTGACCTACAATGAATAGACTATTCAGGTTCACTTAAGTGACCAGCAGTATGGCGGCGGAGCGTTTTTGCACTCTACCGATGTGCTCCCCCTCTTTAAACTCCGTCCATTCTTTCTTTCACCCCTGTCTGTTTGTTTGTTTGTTTGTTTGTTTTGTTGTACCAGTATTACGGGAGAAAAAAACTCCTGGATCGGATTTCGACGAATCTTGGTGGGGGGATTAGGTATGTCCAATTTGGACTTGGTCAAAGTTCCAATATGGCCGCTATAGGCGGCGATTTTGGAAAAAAATATTTGAATTTTTGTTTTTGCATTTCTACATGTTTTAAGGTGATTCCAACCAAAAAATAAATAAATTGTTAGTGAAAAAAAAAACCCAGAAAATTTTGAAAACTTTTCAAAATAAATTTCGATTATTTTTAAAAATATTCAATATTTTTTTGCATTTCTACATGTTTTTAAGTGATTTCCAACCCCAACCCCCAAAAAAATTTGTTAGAGAAAAAAACCCAGAAAAAAATTTTTGCACCTTTTTTTTTAAAAAAAATTTTCGATTTTTTTTTTTGCATTTCCACATGCGCGTCGATCTTCGTTTTTAGTTTATTCAATGCTTGGTTCAGTAGAGTTTCTGATCCGTTTTACTACAATGAATAGGATTATCAGGTTCACTTAAGTGACCACAGTATTGCGGCGGAGGTTTTGACTCTTACCAGTGCCTCCCCCCCTTTAACCTCGCCATCGAAGATGGACGAGAGGGTTACTGTTTTCACCCTGTCTGCTTGTTTGTTTGTGAACAGTATTACGGAAAATCCTGGGATGGATTTCGACGAAACTTGGTGGGGGGATTAGTTATGTCAAGGGATCATTGCCATTAGATTTTTGGACTTTGGTCCAAAAAAAGTCCAATATTGCCGCTATGGCGGTCCATTTTGGAAAAAAATATTTGAATTTTGTTTTGCATTTCTATATTTTTTTAAAGTGATTTCCAACCCCCCAAAAAAAATTTGTTAGAGAAAAAAAACCCAGAAAATTTTGCAACTATTTTTTTCAAAAAAATTTCGATTTTTATTGAAAAATATTTGAATTTTTTTTTTGCATTTCTAACATGTTTTTAAGTGATTTCCAACCCCCCCCAAAAGATTTGTTTAGAGAAAAAAAAAGAAATTTTGCAACTTTTAAAAAAAAAATTTCCATTTTATTTTGAAAAACATTGAATTTTTTTTTTTGCATTTCTACATATTTTAAGTGATTCCAACCCCCCCAAAAGATTGTTTAGAAGAAAAAAAAGAAATTTGCAACTTTTTAAAAAAAAATTTTCGGATTTTATTGAAAAACATGAATTTTTTTTTGCATTTCGAACATGTTTTAGTGATTTACAACCCTACCCCCAAAAAATTTTGTAAGAGAAAAAAACCAGAAATTTTGCACCGTTTTTTTTCAAAAAAAAATTTCGATTTTATTTTTTGAAAAATATTTCCATTTTTTTTTTTTGCATTTCTACATGTTTTCAAGTGATTCCCAACCCCCCCCAAAAGATTTGTTAGTTGAAAAAAAGAAAATTTTGCAACATTTTAAAAAAAAAAATTCGAATTTATTTTGAAACATTTGAATTTTTTTTTTTGCATTTCTACATGTTTTCTTAAGTGATCCAACCCTACCCCCAAAAATTTTGTTTAGAGAAAAAAAACCCAGAAATTTTGCACCTTTTTTTTTTCCAAAAAAATTTTCGATTTTTTTTTTTGCCATTTCTACCATGCGCGTCGATCGAGTTTAGTTTATTTCATCGGTGGTTCAGTAGATCTGATCCGTTTTGACCTACAATAATTAGAATATCAGGTTTCATTAAGTTGACCCAGCAGTATGGCGCGGAGGTTTTGGCACTCTACTGGTGCTCCCCTCTTTTAAACTCCGTCCATTCTTCTTTCACCCCTGTCTGGTTTGTTTTGTTTGTTTGTTGTACAGGTCTTACGGAAAAAACTTCCTGACGGATTTCGACGAATCTTGGTGGCGGGATTATGGTATTGATCCAATTTTGGACTTGGTCAAAAGTCCAATATGGCCGCTTAGGCTGGCGATTTGAAAAATATTTGATTTTGTTTTTGCATTTCTACATGTTTTAAGTGATTTCCAACCAAAAAAGAATAAATTTGTTAGAGAAAAAAAAACAAATTTTACAACCCCTTTTTTTTTTTCAAAACAAAATTTCGATTTTTTTGCCATTTCTACATGCGGCCAGTCGATTCTTGTTTAATTTATTCAATCGTGGTTCAGTAGAGTCTTTGATCTGTTTTGAACTTTTACAATGAAGAGGATATCAGTTCAATTAACTGGAGCCAGCAGTTATTTGGGCGGCGGAGGTTGCACTCTACGAGTGCTCCCCCTCTTTAACCTTTTCCGCCATCGAAGATGGACTGAGGTTTTACTGTTTTCACCCTGTCTGTTTGTTTTTGTTGTTTGTAACAGTATTACGGAAAAACTCTTTGGGATGGATTTCGGGACGAAACTGTGGGGGGGATTAAGTTTATGGTCCAAGGATAATGCCAGTAGATTTTTGGACTTGGTCCAAAGTCCAATATTGCCGCTATTAGCGGCCCAATTTGAAAAAAATATTTTGAATTTTTCGTTTTTTGCATTTCTATATGTTTTTAAGTGATTTCCAACCCCCCAAAAAAAATTTGTAGAGAGGAAATAAAGAAAAATTTTGCCAACTTTTTTTAAAAAAAAAATTTCGATTTTATTTGAAAAACATTTGAATTTTTTTTTGCATTTCTACGTGTTTTTAAAAAGTGATTTCCAACCCTACCCCCCAAAAAATTTGTTTTAGAGAAAAAAAACCCAGAAATTTTTGCACTTTTTTTTTTCCAAAAATTTCGATTTTTATTTTTTTGCCATTTCTACATGCGCGCGATCTAGTTTAGTTTTATTCAATCGTGGTTCAGTTAGAGTTTGATCCGTTTTGACCTTACAATGAATAGACTATTCAGGGTTCACTTAAGTGACCCGCAGTTATTTGGCGCGGGGAGGTTTTGCACTCTACGGAGTGCCCCCCTCTTTAAACTCCGTTCCATCTTCTTTTTCACCCCTGTTCTGTTTTGTTGTTGTTTGTTTGTTTGTGTTACAGTATTACGGAAAAACTCCTGGACGTGATTTTCGACGAATCTTGGTGGGGGGATAGTGTATGTCCAATTTTTTGGACTTTTTGTCAAAGTCCAATATGGCCGGCTATGGCGGCGATTTTTTTTGAAAAAATATTTGAATTTTTGTTTTTGCATTTCTACATGTTTTAATGATTTTCCAACCAAAAATAAATAAATTTGTTAGTGAAAAAAACCCAGAAAATTTTGAAATTTTTTCAAAAAAATTTCGAATTTTATTAAAAATATTTCAATATTTTTTTTTTTAGCCAATTTCTACGTTTTAAGTGGATTTTTCCAACCCCACCCCCAAAAAAATTTGTTAGAGAAAAAACCCAGAAATTTTGGCACCTTTTTTTTTAAAAAAATCGATTTTTTTTTTTGGCATTTCCAATGCGCCGTCGATCTCGTTGTTTATTTCAATCGTGCGTTCAAGCTAGAGTCTATCCGTTTTGACCTACAATGATATGGATATCAGGTTCCACTAAGTGACCAGCAGTATTGGCGGCGGAGTTTTTCACTCTTACCGAGTGCTCCCCCTCTTTAACCTCCGCATCGAAGATGGACGGAGGTTACTGTTCACCCCTGTCTGCCTTGTTTGTTTGTGAACAGTATTACGAAAAACTCCTGGATGGATTTCGACGAAACTTTGGTGGGGGGATTTAGTTATTGGTCCAAGGATCATGCCATTTAGATTTTGGACTTGGTCCAAAGTCCAATATGCCGCTATGGCGGGCCATTGAAAAAATATTGAATTTTGTTTTTGCATTTCTTATATTTTTTAAATGATTTCCAACCCCCCCCCAAAAAAAAATTTGTTAGAGAAAAAAAACCCAGAAAATTTTTGAACTTTTTCAAAAAAATTTCGATTTTTATTTTTGAAAAATATTGAATTTTTTTTTGCATTTCTACTGTTTTAAGGATTTTCCTAACCCCCCCCAAGATTTTGTTAGAGAAAAAAAAAGAAGAAAATTTTGCAACTTTTAAAAAAAAAAAATATCGATTTTATTGAAAAACATTTGAATTTTTTTTTTTTGCATTTCTACATTTTTAAGTGCATTTCCCAACCCTACCCCAAAAATTTTGTTTAGAGAAAAAAAACCCAGAAAATTTGCAACTTTTTTTTCAAAAAAAAATTTCGATTTTATTTGAAAAATATTTCAATTTTTTTTTTTTGCATTTCTTACATGTTTAAGTGATTTTCAACCCCCCCAAAAGATTTGTTAGAGAAAAAAAAAGAAAATTTGCAACATTTTTTAAAAAAAATTCGAATTATTTTGAAAAACATTTGGAATTTTTTTTTTTTGCATTTCTACATTGTTTTAAGTGAAATTCAACCCTACCCCCAAAAATTTGTTAGAGAAAAAAACCCAGAAATTTTGCACCTTTTTTTTTCCAAAAAATTTCGATTTTATTTTTTTTGCCATTCTACATGCGTGTCGGATCTAGTTTAGTTTATTCAATCGTGGATAGTAGAGTTCTGATCCCCATTTTGACCTATGCAATGAATAAGAATATCAGGTTCACTTAAGTGGACCCCAGCAGTATTTGGGCGGCGGAGTTTTGCACTCTACTGAGTGCCTCCCCCTCTTTTAAACTCCGGTCCATCTTCTTTCACCCTGTCTGTATTGTTTGTGTTTGTTTTGTGTACAGTATTACGGAAAAAACTCCTGGACGGATTTCGACGAATCTGGTGGGGGATGAGGTATGATCCATTTTGACTTGGTCCAAAGTTCAATATTGGCCGCTATGGCGGGACGATTTTTTGAAAAAATATTTTGAATTTTTTTGTTTTTTGCATTTCTACAAGTTTTAAATGATTTCAAACCCCAAAAAAATAAAATTTGTTTTCGAGAAAAAAAAAATTTTGCACATTTTTTCCAAAAAATTTCGATGTTTATTTGGAAAAATATTTGAATATCTTATTGTTGCAATTTCTACGTGTTTTCAGTGATTTTCCACCTCCCCCCCTCAAAAAAGTTTGTATAGAGAAAAAAAACCCAGAAATTTTGCACCTTTTTTTCAAAAAAAATTTCGATTTTTTTTTTTGGCATTTCTACTATGCGCGTCGATCTAGTTTAAGTTTATTCAATCGTTGGTTCGAGGTAGAGTCTGATCCGTTTTGACCTACAATTAATAGGATATCGGTTCCACTTAAGGACCAGCAGTATGGCGCGGGAGGTTTATAACTCTCCCGAGTGCTCCCCCTCTTTAAACTCCGCCATCGAGTATGGACGGTGGTTACGTTTACCCCTGTCTGTTTGTTTGTTTCGTGAACAGTTATTTCGGAAAACTCCTGGACTGATTTCGACGAAAACTTGGTGGGGGATTAGGTATGGTCAAAGGATCATGCCATTAGATTTTGGACTTGGTCCAAAGTCCAATATGGCCCGTGAGGTGGATTTTTTCTAACCCACCTTTATGTGATCGTTGTCCTCCTTGAAGGATTCTCACTGGTCCGATTGTGGAATCCTATTTGACTTCAGGCAGAGTTTAACGTTTTGTTCGATTTGTTTTATAAAAATATCCTACAAAAACTCTATTTGACACTGATGAAACTGATGTCCACACAAGTCCTTCCTTGGTGAAACAATTTATTTTTCTAATGATTACACCATTACACTTGTCACCCTCATTACAATGACTAAGATCCCCATTGATTAGATCAATGATTAATTTGATGACTTAAGAATTCCCCAACTTAAGAATTGATTGTAATAATTATTTTGGTTCTATTCCATTTATTCTTATTTTTTAGTTAACAGTTACACCCAACCCGATTTCCAATTTTACTTCTACATTAACATCAGACAGTTTTTATTCTAACTTGGTACTTTGGTTCAGTTCCCAAAGGAGTACAAGCCCACTGAGATGCCATACATCCTCACGTGCTTGCACTCGTATAATTTACATTTCAAAACATTTTTATACTTTCATTGAGAGAGAGGGTTTGGGGGATATTCACCCAGACTGTTAGACATGCCTTTAGACGAAAAAAGCCACTTTGTACATTTTAATCAGACTCGGTCACTTCTGCCTCCAGAACAACCACATTTTCTTATCATTTAGGGGCAAAAGTCTTTTTGGCCAGAAAGGACAGGCCAATTCAACTTGCAGGCATAAAAGTTAACATTTCTGCAGACTCCATTTTGTTACAATTTAAAATACATTTAATATAAATTTTTCCCCCACACTCCCCGTTTTTTTTCTTTTTAAGGAAAATTTGAAATAATTTTTCTTACACATGATACCCATGTCCCATTCCTGAAGGAGGAAAAGATTTCCATTACTCAAGCTTCAATCAATAATGGCCAGCGAGTGCTCATATCAGAAAAAAATGAGGTGAGTTTTCCATTTAATTTATGGCCTGTTCATCAGGCATGTGTCACACATTGAAACATGCTATTCGAATCTGAAGATTTTGCAGGTCAGGGTGATGGATAGTGCAGCACACAACAGGAAACACAATCGAAGCCACTCCTTGAGCTGAGAGAAGGTTAGATGTGGGCAAAGTACAAGTTTGGGCCGGACACTGGGTTGAAGGAGCGCAGTGTGGAACTCCAGCTGTCGTACATTGAAGCAACCATCAGCAAGTTCATTGATGTATATTTGCAGAGCGGGCATCCGAGAGTGTGGCTGAGAACAATTCCTCCACGCAGGCACCACACAACGCCGACGTTAAGGACTTTGCCTCAAACCTTTCTCCTCAGTGGGTTTTCTTTCTTTTCCCCACATTGCTCACTTTTCTTCCACAGGGAAGGGCATGATCGATCACGTGTTGAATGCTCAATCACCCAAATCTTGGGTTTCTCCCATCGTCCAATCTTTGTGTGGAGTTCTTTCCAAAACTTCATTTGAGACGAAATCGTACATTGCTTTCAAAGACTGCTTTCAAACACTCCGAAACAAACAAAGCAATTCAATTAAAACACCAATCAATAAACGTCATGGGCCTTTCAATAAGACTAACAAAGTTCATTATAGAAGACATTTAAATTGCATTATATGTCATATCAATTATTTTAAATCCCTTTCCTTGTTATTTCCCAAAACAACATGATAAAATATACAGAAATCCCAGTTGTACGTTATACTCAAAAACATTCCATCTCTCTCAAACAACTTTTGGTCAAAACAAAAAATATTTCCTTTTAAAATCCATAAATGAAAAATTTAAATCTTCAGCATCTATCCAATTAAATCATTGAATTTACCCTTGACTGAAATCGATTCAAAGGGTTACACTGGCTTGTTTGCCATTGCCTTTCCCAGCACAAGTTCAGGCAACCCTCAACATTCGCAGGAGAATAAAACAATATTTCAACGTCCATCCGAGGGAATCATCTATTATCTGTGATTGCCCCACCGTGCCTCAACATCATTCAAATCAATTTTTAAATAATTTTCCAAATCACGTTTTCTACATTTAAAATACATCTTTTAAGTACAAAGTTACAACTCAGATCAAACCTTCGAAACATTCTGACACGTCCTCAGAACTTGCCAGCACTTAAACCTGCCGGTTTGTGTTAATTACAAATCATCACAATTGCCAGCGAGAGCTCAACTCCAAGACTTCAACATTTCCGGAATACCAGGTATATCCACATTCACAATTGTTATTTCAATATATTCAAAATCCCTATGGTTTTTAGATAAAAACTTCAACACTTTTCCTAAATGGACTTCACTTTAAACATATCAGTAGAGAGGGTGCGCCACAAACACCAAGGAAACACAGGAACAGGAAGTTCTCTCACATCCAGTGGGAAGGAAAAAGGAAAAAAAAAAACCTTCTTGACAGGCAAAAACCCACAGTGCATTACTCTGTCATGGCATTCAACACACACACTAAACAGCATTGCATATCATATACTTCGCGGTGATCACTGTGACAATACAATTCACATTTCTATTCTCATTCCTCTTGAATTGCATATTGAATCGATTTCACACCTAAAAAAGCAAAAGCTTTGAAGAAAGACTCAGTTGTTGAATTACATAATCAACCCCCACAGATCGAGTGGAGGGGGGTTTCTCACACAGTGTTAGCTTGCCGACCTTCGCGTGGAAACCACAATCCCAGAATGCATAACATGCCATTTCAACAGATCCACAGACTCAACTCAGCACGAGTTAAAATATCGTTCCAAAATTCCCAACAGAACACGTTTCATTTCAGTGAATATTGGACTCGCACAGTTTCACTTTTTTTTTACTTCTGGCTAACACATGCATTTCATGTTAATCACCAAACCCACGCTCCCAGTCCGCGTTAATCGTCTCCTGCATCTTACAAAACCGTTTCGTGCCAAATCATTGACATTTTACAAATCCGTAAAACCTCCACACAATATAATATAACAACCTCACTGCCAACAAAACTTCCCAGTGAGTTCAATGACAAAAAAGTAACTCTTATAAACTCTTACAAACAGGTAACTTATATATATCTATTTTAACCCTATTCTCGGCCATCTCAGCCATGTACTCGGCCTCTCTCTCTCACAGCCGGTCCGTATCAATGCAAACATGTGGCCATGTTCAAAATTTATAGTGACTTTTCCCACCATTTGGGAAATCGCAGGTCACCCTTCCCTCCTTGAAGTTGCAATGGGTAGGCCTTGCCTGCAGAAATACCGCCTTACCTCAATTGATGGGGTATCACTCCAATCAGGTATCAATGCAAACATTAGATATCTCACGCGCCTATGCGCGGCTGTGGCATGTCACTTCGTCATGCTTCATTTTCATCTGACTCCTTCCTTCTTCTCCAGCGCTTTTTGGTTAAAACAACTACAGTTACTTATCTTGTTTACTTTAAAACAGAGCTCCCTCCGCCGGAATCCTCTTACTTCTCTTCAATAAAATTATGCTGCAATGAACTTTTCTTTGTTCGAAATGCGTTACCTTGCTGAGAGCGCTCTCCCTTACCTCGCTCAAACACTTGTCGTTCTCCAGGCACTGCCTCCGGGCAGATTACATCACCTCCGGTCACCGAGCACCGCACCAACGTCGCGTTCGATCCGAGTCTCGGCAACAACTGATGTGGATTTTTTAACCCACTTATGTGATCGTTGTGTCTCCTGAAGGATTCTCACTGGCCGATTGTGGAATCCTATTTGACTTCAGCAGAGTTTAAGTTTGTTACGATTTGGTTTATAAAATCCTTTACCAAAAACCCCTATCGACACTGATAAAACTGATTGTCCACACAAGTCCTTCCCTTGTGAAACCAATTATTCTTTCTAATGATACACCATACCACTTTCTCACCCTTCAATACAATGAACTTAAGAATCCCCATTTATTTTAGATCAATGATTAAATGATGAAACTTAAAGAATCCCCAACTTAAGAATTGATTTAATATTATTGGTTCTATATCCATTTATTCTTATTTTTAGTTAACAGTTACACCAAACCCGATTCCAAATTTACTTCTACATTCATCAGACAGTTTTATTCTAACTTGGTTTACTTGGTCAGGTCCAGGAGTACAAGCCCCACTGGAGATGCCATACATCCTTCACGTGCTTTGCACTCGTATAATTTACATTTTCAAAACATTTTTTATTACTTTCCATGAGAGAGAGGTTGGGGATATTCACCCATACTGTAGACATGATCCTTTAGACGAAAAGCCACTTATGTACATTTATCAGCTCGGGTCACTCTGCTCCAGACAACACATTCTTTATCATTTAGGGCAAAGTCTTTTGGCCAGAAAGGACAGGCCAATTCAACTATGCAGCATAAAAGTTAACATTTCTGACTCCATCTTGTTTTACAATTTAAAATACATTAATTATTTAAATTTTTTCCCCCACAGCCGTTTATGGCGGCCATTTTTGAAAAAATATTTGAATTTTTGTTGTTTTTGCGTTCTACATGTTTTAAGTTGATTTACAACCAAAAAGAATAAATTTTTAGGAGAAAAAAAAACAATTTTACACCTTTTTTTGCAAAAAAAATTCCGATTTTTTTTGCCATTTTCTACAATGCGCGTCGATCTTGTTTAATTTATCAATCGTGAGTTCAGTAGGTCTGATTCTGTCTTGACCTACAATGAAGAGGATATCAGGTTTCAATTAACTGAGCCAGCAAGTATGGCGGCGGAGGTTTTGCCACTCTACCAGTGCTCCCCCTCTTTAACCTCCGCCATCGAAGATGGACGGAGGTTTACTGTTTTTCACCCCTGTTGTTTGTTTGTTTTTGTTTTGTTTGTGAACTAGTATTACGGAAAAACTCCTGGATTTGGATTTCGACGAAACTTGGTGGGGGGATTAGTATGGTCCAAGGATCATGCCAGTAGATTTTTGGACTTGGTCCAAAGTCCAATATTGCCGCTACTGGCGGGCCATTTTTTGAAAAAATATTTGATTTTTTGTTTTTGCATTTCTATATGTTTTAAAGTTGATTCCAACCCCCAAAAAAAATTTGTATAGCAGAGAAAAAAAAGAAACTTTTGCCAACTTTTAAAAAAAAAAATGTTCGATTTTATTTGAAAAACATTTTGAATTTTTTTTTTTGGCATTTCTACGTGTTTAAGTGATTTCCAACCCTACCCCCCAAAAAATTTGTTAGATTAAAAAAACAGAATTTTTGCCACCCTTTTTTTTTTCCAAAAATTTCGATTTTTTATTTTTTTGCCATTTCTACATGCGCGTCGCATCTAGTTTAGTTTATTCAATCGTGGTTCAGTGGGTCTGATCCGTTTTGACCATACAATGAATAGGACTATCAGGTTCACTTAAAGTGACCCAGCAGTTTTGGCGGCGGAGGTTTTGCACTCTACCGAGTGCTCCCCCTTCTTTAAACTCCGTCCATCTTCTTCACCCCTGTCTGTTTGTTTGTTTTGTTTGTTTGTTTGTGTACAGTATTTACGGAAAAAACTCCTGGACGGATTTCGACGAATCTTTGATGGGGGGATTAGGTATGGTCCAATTTTGGCTTGTCCAAAGTTCCAATATTGGCCACTTATGGCGGCGATTTTGAAAAAAATATTGAATTTTCTTTTTGCATTTCTACATGTTTTAAGCTGATTTTCCAACCAAAAAATAAATAAATTGTTATGTGAAAAAAAAACCAGAAAATTTTGCAACTTTTTTTTTCAAAAATAATTTCTGATTTTTATTTTTAAAAATATTCAAATTTTTTTTTTTGCATTTTCTACATGTTTTTAAGTGATTTCAACCCCACCCCCCCCCCCCAAAAAAATTTGTTAGAGAAAAAAACCCAGAAATTTTGCCAACTTTTTTTTCAAAAAAATTTCGATTTTTCTTTTTTGGCATTCCACATGCGCGTCGATCTCGTTTAGTTTATTCAATCGTGGTTCAGTAGAGTTCCTGATCCGTTTTGGACCCTACAATGAATAGGATATCAGGTTCACTTAAGTGACCCAGCAGTATTGGCGGCGGACGATTTTGCACTCTACCGAGTTGCTCCCCCTCTTTAACTTCCGCCATCGGAAGATGCGACGGGAGGTTACTTGTTTTCATCCCCTGCTGTTTGTTTTGTTTGTTGAACAGTATTAACGGGAAAAAATTCGGATGGATTTTTCGACGAAACTTGGTGGGGGGATTAAGTTACGTCCAAGGATCATTGGCCATTAGATTTTGGACTTGGTCAAAGTCCAATAAGGCGCTATGGCGGCCATTATTTTGAAAAAATATTTTGAATTTTTTTGTTTTTGCATTTCTATATGTTTTAAGGATTTCCAAACCCCCCAAAAAAAATTTGTTAGAGAAAAAAAAACCCCAGAAAATTTGCAACTTTTTTCAAAAAAAAAATTTCATTTATATTTGAAAAATATTTCAATTTTTTTATTTTTGCATTTCCACATTGTTTAAGTGATTCCAACCCCCCCCCCAAAAGATTTGTTAGAGAAAAAAAAAGAAAAATTTTTCAACTTTTTAAAAAAAAATTCGATTTTATTTTGAAAAACATTTGAATTTTTTTTGCATTTCTACATGTTTTAAGTTGATTTCCAAACCCTAACACCCCCCCCCAAAAAATTTGTTTAGAGAAAAAAACCCAGAAAATTTTGCAAAAACTTTTTTTTTTAAAAAAATTTTCGATTATTTGAAAAATATTTCAATTTTTTTTTTTTTTGCATTTCTACATTTTTAAGTGATTTCCACCCCCCCCCCCCTCCCCCAAAAGATTTGTTAGAGAGAAAAAAAGAAAATTTTTTTGCAAACTTTTATTTTAAAAAAAATCGATTTTTATTTGAAAAACATTTTGAATTTTTTTTGCATTTCTACATTGTTTTAATTGATTTCAACCCTACCCCCAAAAAATTTTGGTGTAGAGAAAAAAAACCAGAAATTTTTGCCACCTTTTTTTTCCAAAAAATTTCGATTTTATTTTTTTGCCATTTTCTACATGCGCGTCGATCTACTTTAGTTTATTCAATTCGTGGTTCAGTAGAGTCTGATCCGTTTTTGACCTTACAATGAAATTAGCTGATATCAGGTTCACTTTTTAAGTGACCCATCAGTATTGCGGTGGAGGTTGCACTCTCCGAGTGCTCCCCCTCTTTAACCTCTGCCATCGAAGATGGACGGGGTTTACTGTTTTCACCCACTGTCTGTTTTGTTTGTTTTGGTTTGTGAACAGTATTTACGGAAAAAATCCTGAAACGGATTTCGACGAAACGGTGCTGGGGGGATTAGGTATGGGTCAAAAGGAATCATGCAATTAGATTTTGGACTTGCGTTCCAAAGTTCCAATATGGCCCGCTATGGCGCCATTTTTTGGAAAAATATTAGAATTTTTGTTTTGCATTCTTACAAGTTTTAAAATGATTTCCAACCCCCAAAAGAATAAATTTGTTCGAGGAAAAAAAAATTTGCAAACATTTTTCCAAAAAAAATTTCGATTTTTATTTTGAAAAATATTTGAATATCTTTTTGTTGCATTTCTACGTGTTTTTCAGTGGATTTTCCAACCTCCCCCCACCCTTCCAAAAAAAGTTTGTAAGAGAAAAAAAACCCAGAAATTGCACCTTTTTCTTTTTTCAAAAAAATTTTTTCGATTTTATTTTTTTGGCATTTCTACTATGCCGGCGTCGATCTAGTTTAGTTTATTCAATTTCGTGGTTCAGTAGAGTCTGATCCGTTTTGACCTACAATTAATAGGATATTCAGGTTCACTTAAGTTGGACCCAGCAGTATTGGCGGCGGAGGTTTTACACTCTCCCGAAGTGCCTTCCCCTCTTTAAAACTCCGCCATGAGGATGACGGTGGTTACTGTTTCACCCCTGTCTGTTTGTTTTGTTGTGGAACAGTATTTCGGGGTGAAAGAAGGGAGGGAGAAAAACTCCTGGACGGATTTCGACGAAACTTGGTGGGGGATTAGGTATGGTTTTACAAGGATCATTGCCATAGATTTCGGACTTGTCCCAAAGGTCCAATATGGTCCGCTATTGGCGGGCCATTTTTTGAAAAATTGAATTTTTGTTTTTTTGCATTTCTACATGTTTAAGTGATTTCCCAACCCTACCCCCCCAAAATTGTTAGAGAAAAAACCCAGAAAATATTGCAACTTTTTTCAAACAAATTTCGATTTTATTTTGAAAAATATTTCAATTTTTTTTTTTTGCATTTCTACATGTTTTTAACTGATTTCCACCCCCTCCCCCAAAAGATTGTTCAGAGAAAAAAAAAAGAAAATTTTGCAACTTTTTAAAAAAAAATGTCGAATTTATTTGAAAAACATTGAATATTTTTTTTTTTTTTTGCATTTTCTACATGTTTTAATGTTGATTTCCAACGTGTCCTTACGCCAAAAAATTTGTTTAGAGAAAAAACCCAGAATTTTGCACCCTTTTTTTTTTCCAAAAAATTTCGATTTTATTTTTGCATTTCTACATGCGCGTCGATCTAGTTTAGTTTATTTAATCGTGGTTCAGTAGAGCTCTTGATCCGTTTTGACCTAATGAATAGAATATTCAGGTTCACTTAAGTGACCCAGCAATTGGCGGCGGAGGTTTTGCACATCTACCGCAGTTGCTCCCCCTCTTTTAAATCCGTCCATCTTCTTTCACCCCTGTCTTGTTTGTGTTGTTTGTTTGTGTACAGTATTACGGAAAAACTCCTTGGACGCGCATTTCGACGAATCTTGGGTTGGGGGGATTAGGTATGATTCCAATTTGGGACTTTTTGGTCTCAAAGTCCAATATGGCCGGCCTATGGGCCGGCGATTTGAAAAAATTATTTTGAATTTTTGTTTTTTGCATTTCTACATTGTTTAAGTGATTTCCTACCAAAAATAAATAATTTGTTAGTGAAAAAAAAACCCAGAAAATTTTTTCAACTTTTTTTCAAAAAAATTTCGGATATTATTTTTAAAAATATTTCAAATTTTTTTTTTTGCATTTCTACATATTTTAAGGATTTCCAACCCCACCCCCAAAAAATTTGTAGAGAAAAAAACCCAGAAAATTTTGCACCTTTTTTTCATTAAAATTTCTATTTTTAATTTTTTTTGCATTTCCACTTGCGCGTCGATTCTCGTTTAGTTTATTCAATCGTGGCTTTCAGTAGAGTTCTGATTCCGTTTTGACTACTGAATAGGATTATTCAGGTTCACTTAAGTGACCCAGCAGTATTGGCGGCGGAGGTTTTGCACTCTACCGAGTGCTCCCCCTCTTTAACCTCCACCATCGAAGCTGGACGGAGGTTACTGTTTTCACCAATGTCTGTTTGTTTGTTTGTTTGTGAACAGTATTACGG
>JAXMNL010000942.1:239-10504 GCA_035128595.1 Eptatretus atami
TTAATTTTTTCATAAAGCTTTATGTAGCTCATTAATCCTTCTGATCATGTAGCAAACGTAGTGAGCTTACACTAACCTGTGCATCATGCAAAGATAGGAAACAACAACAACACAAACACAATACCCTGGCACTTGGAATCGTGTCATCGCCTATACCTTTTGTTGCGCGTCTTTCATTGTAATATGCCATCCGGAGAAGCATTCTCGAACGAAAACCCCAAAATACTCACATGTGTATATTCCTCCACCATTTTAATAAAGATATTCATCCCGCATCTCAAAACAATATTCTTATCGTATTTACATATCCTGATCGGCTATCCGAATCCAGGCCGAATTAAACCGGAAATTCGTATACAGTCCTGTGAACAAGTTATTAAGCGAACGCACGTGAGCTTCCATACTTAATGCATCGCACATAGATATCAGAACACACAACAAAAACCAATACCCTACATTTCGAATCGGTCGTGGTTCTATGACCCTTTGCTTCGTTTTTTTTGGCTCTGTTTTTTTTGATTCCGGTTTTAACGAATGATGATGCCGAGATAACAGGCATACGTCGCGAACATAAAGACCCAAAAATATCAACATGTTGCTAATTTCCCACTGAATATTATCAAAATACCCCCGCATATCAAAAAATAATTAAATCTGAATACGTTATCTTACCTATCCAATCCAGCCAAGTCACCGAAATCGCTATTTCTATCATGAACAGATAAGTAAATCAGAACAATGTAGAAATTCTACGGTTCCTTCTATATTTATTGTTTTAGATGAATCTGTTCAGCGTTCCTAGTTGTCAGTGAAGTAATGCTAAAGTAATATTAATTCTCTTTAGATAGATGCTGTTCTACGGTAGTTGCCTTTGAATTTGATTTAATTTTTTTTTTAATGATCATCCTTTCTAGGGTTAGTGTCTTGTTTGAAGCAATGTTGAGTAATTTTCTTAATAGATCCTGTAGCGGATTATTTCGTTTGAATGTATGTTGATTAATTTTTTTTTAGAATGAACCTGTTCAGGCACGTATATTGGCTTAAAGAATTTTTGAGGATTTTTTTTATCAGATAGATTCCTGTTCTACGAGTAGTCTTCTTGAAATTAATGTGAAGTACATATATTTTCAATGAATCCTGTCGATGCAGTTAGTTTTTTGAAGTAATAGTTATAATATTTATTTCTGCCAATAATATCCTATTCTAGCGGGTATGTTGTTTGAATAATTTGAGTTATATTTATTTTAGATGAATTCCTAGTTCACGGTAGTTTTTGTGACGTAAATTTTAAGGATATTTATTTTTGCACGATGAATCCTGTCTAGCGTTAGTTGTTGTTGTAAATAAGCTGAGGTAATATTTATTTCAGATGAGATCACTGTTCTAGGCGTATATTGTTGTGTAAATAATGTTAGTATATTATTTTTCAAGATGATCCTATTCTACGTTGAGTTTTGTGTGAAAGTAATGTTGAAGTAATATTTATCTTTGCAATGATATCTGTTTTCTAGCGGGCTATTATTTTTTTTTTAGTGTTGTAACTAAGTAGCGTATATTTATTTTTTCGAGATTCCTGTTCTTACGGTGTATGTTTTGTTGTTAACTAATATTATTGTGCAATGAGATCCTATTCTAGCGTTTAGTTGTTTTGAGTGTAATTTAATCTAATATTTGTATTTGCGATACGATCCTCATTCTAGGCCGCTGTAGGTATGTAAGTAATGTTATTCATATTATCTTTCAGAGACATCCGTTCCAGTGTTGTATTGTTGTTGTGATGGTAAATGTTTAAGTAATATTTATTTTTGAGAATGAGACTCCTGTCTAGTTGGTCGTTTTGTTGTGAACGATAATGTTTTTAGTTAATGCAGGACCTTGCGAGCGTGGCAGTGTTGTTTCACCGTGTCCGCAACATAAAATCGGTCCCCGCCTGGGCGGCGTGGGCCTATTTTTAGCGCTTCGGAATACGCCAAACAACAGCAGTTACAGCAGCCTCACGACTCTCGAGTCTACTGCTCTCCACACGCATACCCCCAGTACAACACCAGAGACATTAACAGCTATTTAGCGACGAGTCTGTTTCGGATACGACGCGTGCAGCAGTGCCCGTATCACGCCGGCACTGACTTTGAGTGCCGACAATTAGATTTGCCGCACCACACGGCACCGAAAATCAGCCAGTCTTCAGTTGCGGGGACGGGTCCTGCAGCCAGACTCATCTTTCTCACCGTCGCTGCGAATTCACGTGAAGTGGACAACGGGACGGATCGAGGATGGTGGCAGATCGGGGCACGGCGCACGGACGTGTGCCTATCTTCGGCGGGGACGACTTTGAATTGTTTTCTGCACAGTTGGGGTGCTATTTCCACGCGATGAATGTACACGGCGAGAGCAAGCGCGGATCGGTCTTGCTCGCCTCGCTATCAACGGGTCATTATCGACTGCTGAATGAGTTGGTGGTGCGCGATACGGAGCCTCAGTTGACTGACGCGTGAGCTTGGTCGTTTCAAGACGATGGTGGGAAAGATGAAGACCACATGGCACCGGCAGAGGAGTCAATTGCGGACTGGGTCTCGATGATCAGTCTCGCCGGATCGTGCCGGATTCTCACGCGCGGAGGTGCAAACGGGCGGACCGGAGGGGCTCCGAAGATCGTTATTTCGTATTGTCGCAAAGTGAATTAAGGCTCGGAAATGGTTTCTTCTGGAATTCAAACGGGCTAAAGAAGAGTGGAGGAGCATTGGCTTACATACAGCATCGCAGCGCCGGAGCGGTGGGTGTTTCGGCAGCCTAGACGGTGGAAGAGGTTGTTCGGGTGGAAGCCCTCGAGGGCCAGAAACAGACAGGTGTCCGGAGGTCCGCGCGGTGTTGCGGGGAGCACCCGCAGGCGCGAAGCACAGTCTCGGTGCGGGTGCGTGACCATTGCATACGTTGCAGCACGCCGGTATAAGCTCGGATTGCACGGGGGCCGTGAGGCGGGTCTGAAACCAGGTCGGGATATACATTCACGGGTGTGGGTGTGTTGTCGAGTGTCCATGCGTCAATAACGGGCGGGTCATGGAATGGGGCGGGGTGGTGGGCGGAAAGGCCCGAACCACGTCCGGGATCGGAGGGCGTACTGGCCGGGAGTAACGAGGGCCGAGTGTTTTGTTTGGCAATGCGGGTATGGCACGCCGGCGTCGCGCGTCGGTTGACGACGAGGCGCACCGGGCCGCCACCACCGCCGCCACCCCACCCTCCCCGACCGCGCGCCTCCGGCGCCAACCCGTCGAGGGGAGAGAGGAGGATGGATAGGGGCGAGGAAGGTGGGAAGAATTGATGGAGTGTTAGAAGAGAACGGGGAGTGAAGTGATTGGAATTGGATGGAAGATGGAGGGTGTGGGAATTGGAAAGGGGATTGAATTAGGATTTGGAGTTGTGATTTGGGATTGAGAGGAGGAGTAGATTGGATGAGGGGTGGCGAAGTGGGGACGGGAGGGCGGAGTAGAAGGGTTGGGATTTGGACGGACGGGGCGGAGGAGAAGGCAGGGAAGAGGGGTTGGAGAGAAGGGGGGTTGAGGTCGATAGATGGGGAGATGGGTGGGAGGATGATTTGGAGGGGAACGAGGTGGGATCGGGTGCGGGAAGGGAGGAGGGGAAGGTGTTGGAAGGGTGGGGGGGAGGGATGGGTTAGAGAAACTGCGAGGGGGGGGAGTGAGGGGCGCGAGGTGGGGGGTGACGATGGAAGTGGATGGTGGGGGGCGATGGATGGGGGGCGGAGGGTGTTGACGCGATAACCGGGTCGAGGTCCTGAGTCTGGGCATAGGTGATCCCCGGCGGCCGGAAGCAGGAAATGCTGACCCGATTGTTGACTGTTTTCAAGTTGGGTCGAGGGTGGCTAAGACCCAATGGCAGTGGTGGTCGCAATGAAATCGGCGCCATCGATCGTGTTTCGAGTGGACCGGAGCGGGCCAGTGGCGATCATAAGCGCGCGCGACTGGCGCTCGGGATGCACTCTTGCCGGTTGCCCGGCGGATCAACTGCCGTATTCGGGGTTAGCTGCAGCATTGGCAACACGGTATAGAAATTGTCCGGTGAAGGCGCTACCGAGCGAGTTGGCAGGGCACGACGTCTTGGGTAGCATCACAAGGTCAGCGGAGTACGCGCTCCGGAAGTAAAGGGCTGTTCGTGAGGGGTGCGAGGGGAGGGGCTTCGGCATTCTTTGGGGTCGGGAGGCCGGGTTTGGCCGCATCTCCAACGAGACGGGACGGGGCAGGGCCAGCCAGGTGGGCCTCGTTGGACGTCCCGTGCCGGGCCGGTTGGGAGTTTCGGCGGGAGGCAGGAGAGAGGTTCCTGGTTTTCGGAGTTTCGTTGGACCTGTCCAGCTGGCACCTGGTCTCCTTCGGGGGCTGTAAACGAGCGGCCTTGGCACCGGTGAGCATCATTCCTCGAACCGCCACCAGGGGGAGGTCCCCGGCGGCCAGGAGCCGCGGCGATGCACCATGGAGTTTTCTCCGGGGTTCATTGCTTCCTGCAGAGCCTACGCAATAACAGTGATCCGGAGGCAACGGGGAGATGCCAGCTGACGACTGGAGCTTCTCGGGCGTTTGGAGTTCTGCGCTGCTGATACAGGTGCCGCCAGCCGTATCGCCAGGCGAATTTTCAGCCCAGGGGGAGTCGGGCATATTGCGGTAGCCGGTCCCGCAATTACAAGAAGTTCGCTGTGAAGCGAGCCATGCTGAACGCGCGGTGTCCCCCTGCGTCAAGTGAAGAGTTCAGGATGGGGGGCCGGGCACGGCAAAGTCGCCAAGCGCAGACGTCGTGAACAACCAAGAGGCGGTGCGCGCGACCGTGGTTCATAAAATTGTTAAGTTGGTTTGTTGTTGTTTGAAATTTGTCTCGCGGGTATGCGAGTGATTCGACGTAGCATTAATCAAGCCCAAATGCCGACAGATGGCGCGTGTGAGCATACGGTGTTGGTTGGGATAATCAGATGATGAATCGATATGATCAATGGATGATCAAGTGTGGATGATCGATATGATCCAATGGTGAGTGTAGCGGGACTTGTGGGCGAGTCGTGAGACGGAATAAAGAGGTCTTTCGGATCTCCGGGTGCGGGGACAGTGCGCAGTTCGTTGAGATTTTTCAGGGTGTTGGGATTATTCTTGGAACGCGCAGCTGGTACCGTAGGAGGGGGAAGTTTTTGCATCTGGCGCAGGACGAATGTTCTTGTTACGGTATAGTTATTGACTGGTGCATGCAAGTGTGGCGCTGAATGCGTCGTGTGGACCGGGCGTGGCTGGGAATCTCACTGGATCTGGAAATGACGGCGGTTGCTGGGGTGTGGGAGTGCTGAGTGGATTGGTAAACCGGGGGCTATGTGCCTGGTTCGAGTGTCATGGCGGGGCGAAGCGGTTCGCTGTTTCAGGCGTCCCGGAGCCCCATCCCTGGATTTGGTCTGGGCGCCATGAATGTAGCGGGCGAAGACCCTCTGGTCTCGCCAAGGTCAGCGCAGCTTGGCTGGCGCTTATGGCGGGGCGCAATCACGTCGTCGCCAAATAGTGTTGCGTATGTTGGTAGGCGACCGGAGGCAGTGTGGGGAGACAGCGCAGAGGGTCGTGAGGGCTGCTGATAACTCTGGTTTATTGCGTATCGGACGTGGCACTAGCTGCAGAATAGCGGATCGGCCGCGCTCAAGCGGCGCGAAACACCTATCATAGCGTCGCGGGACACGTGACGGACAGAAACACTCTGCACAGGCATGGAAAGATGTGGGCTGCGTCACTTGACACAGCGCTGGCCGCTGTGGCGGGTTGCGCCACCGCAGATGCGCCGTAGAATGCTAATGACACCACACGGCAAGCCGCCGATTGAAGGAGGGAGGACACCGAGGTTCCTCCGCGCGTCACGGCCTCCTTCCGTCTTCCGAAGGACTCTACAGACAAATAAAACAACAACTATCTATCAGTAAGAGGAAGAAGAACGCCCACTGCTGTTTAATTAGCGCCGCCACACGAGGGTTTCCCACGGCGCTGTGCTCCCGTGTTATCGCACTGTTTCGTTGAGTGTTTGGGCAGATGGACGAGCGATGCCGCTCATGTGCGAGAGAGCTTTGCACCTGCAGGCGTGTGCGAGTGACGGCGAGCTCTCGGTGTCGAAAACACGACGGGTGATGCTGCCCTCGCGAAGAAGGTTTCGAGCGACGACGAGGTGAACTGGGGAAACCTGCATCAAAAACATCGTCCTCGTGAGGACCGCGGGCACCTTGAAAGGTCCACCTGTCTTCGGATAACGGAGATTCGGTCTGACCGAGATTGTTGTCCTTCGGAGAGTGAAGGCCGGGTTCACCGGTGGAGCGACACGCGAGCCCGCTGGATTTACGAGAAACGAGGCGGGCTGGTGAGGTCTCGAGAACGAGTGGGTGGGGTCCTGGAAGGTGCTGTCGGTCAGGCGTCCCTTCTATGCCGCGGGAGGCTCCTGAGCGACTCGAGATCCGGTTTGGTTTTTGTGTGGTGGGTGCTTTGAGGAGAAATGCCGAGAGGGTGTCGGTGGAGAATCGGGACAGACTGTTCGATTAATAGCGGGTTAGAGGGGTCCAGGTAAGTTGGGGTACGCAGCCGAGCACGTTGGCGGAGTTGAAGGGGTTGGGTTCTGGGTCGGAGTACCATGGTCCAAGTTTTTTTTTGGGTCGGGGTACAGGGTCAGAGTTTGGGGTCGGGGTACGAGTCAGTAGTTTGGGTCGGGGTAGACGAGGTCAGAGTTTGGGTCCGGGTAGGCGATGGTCAGAGTTTGGTGGTACCGAGGGTCAGAGTTTGGGTCGGCCAGTACGATGGTCAGAGTTTGGTGTTTGCCGAGGTCAGAGTATTTTGGGGTCGGGGTATGGATGGGAGGAGGAGTGTTGAGAGTTGGTGGTATGCGGGACCAGGGGTCAGGAGGTTTGGGTCGGTCCAGGGTACAGATATTTTGGGGGTTGGGAGTGCCATATGGTCAGAGTTAGGTGTACCAGGATCAGAGTTTGGAAGTCGGGGGTAAATTAGGGAGTTCTGGTATGGGCGGTTGGGGTTGCCAGGGTCGGGTTTGCCCAGGTTGGGGGTAACCAGGGTTCGAGTTCCGGGGTAGGGGTGCGCATGGTGCAGAGTGTAGGTGTACAAACGGATCAAGAGTTTGGGGGAGTCGCGGTAAGAAGGTCAGAGGTTTGGGGGAGTTTTGGTTCCAAGGTCAGGGGGGTTGGGGTTGGGGTACGAGGGATTCTGAGTTCAGTGGTCGGAGGTGCCAATGGTCGCAGAGTTGGTGTACCAGGGTCAAGAGGTTTTGGGTCGGGGTAGCAGATGGTGAGGAAGTTTGGTGTACCAAGGTCAGAAGGGTTTTGGGTCGGGGGTGCATGGTCAGAGATTATGTGTACCAGGATCAGATTTGGGGGTCGGGGGTCAGGTCAGAATTTTGGGGTTGGGGGTGCCATAGTCAAGTGAGGTGTACCCAGGATCCAGAGTTTTGGAGTCGGGGTACTAGGGTCAGAAGGTTTGATGGTTGGGGGTCCAGGGTCAGGGTTTGCCCAGGTTGGGGTACCAGGGTTCGAGTTCGGGGGTCGGGGGTGTCATAGGATCTAGAGTTTGGTGTACAGTGAGGATCAGAGTTTGGGGTCGGGGTACAAGGTCAGAGTTTGGGGTTGGGGTTCCGCAGGGTCAGGGTTTTGGGGGTTTGGGGTACCAGGTTGAGTTTTGGGTTGGTGGTGCCCATAAGTCCCAGTAGGATTAGTGTACCAGGGTCAGAGTTTGGGGTCGGGGGTACAAGGTGAGGAGCGTTTGGGGGTTCGGGGTTCCAGGGTCGAGTTTGGGTTCGGGTACCAGGTGTCATATGTGGGGGTAACCCGATGGTCAGGAGTGTAAGTGTAGCCAGGATGCAGAGATTGGGGTCGGGGTAGACAGAGGGTTCAGAGTTTGGGTCAAGGGTACCAGGGTCAGAGTTTGGGGTTCGGGGTACCAAGGTTCGAGTTCAGGGTCGGGAATCAACGGTGAGGATACCTGAATAGAAACGTCCTGACCATCGTCTGTTTACATCTCACCTTGTGTCTATACCACTGCATCGACTCTCTGGCACTCCGCCTCCCTCCCTCCCCATTCCTTCCTCTATATTATTGTTGGCCGTGCACCACCAAAGGTGTTCTCCGTACTGGGGCCTGTTTGCACACCATTGATGGTAGGGCTGTACTGTGGTGTGAGAAGTTGCTGCCTGTTTTTGTGAGTGAGCACGATATCTCAAAAAAGTGTGTGAATGGATTCGGACAAAACTTGGTGGACAGGGTTGGATGTGTGATAAGAACAAATTAATGGAGATGGTAGGTTCAGAGTTCTTCATCGGGAGAAATGCAGTCTAATCAGTGGGCGGAACCAAAACGTGGAAACCGGTTCAGCCTGCCCCGAGGGGAATACGCTCTTCCGTAGTCCGTGTCTAGTTAGTGTTGATTCGTGGTTGTTGCCCCAAACAATGGTTGCTGTCTTCATCATGTTTACTTTCGTAACGTTCAATTTGAACCTTTTTCCTTGCTTGCTTTTATAATAGCGTGACCACTGTAATTGCTTAATATCACGGATAGCACCTGTAAATTGAGTTGTGGATGGGTGAAGGGGTGGGGATTTGGGGGGGGGGGGTGTGGAATCACCTGTTTATTTCGACATTGATCAATCTGTTTATTAATTTATTAATTTCTTGGACGAAAGTCTATGCTAATGAGCGGTTGTTGTCTCCTCTTGTGCGTAATATCCTGTTATCAGTCATGTTCCTGTGGTCCTTGAATTGGTTTTCTTGTTTCACAACCACAGAACTCTTGTCTTACTGACTTGTACCCGATTCTCTCACATTGGTGTCGAGAGAATTGAACAACATGGAACCGAAGTATGGTGGAATGAGAGATGTCGACTTTGTCAATCAACGTCGCCGGTACAAGTCGCAGATGAGTATTGAGGATGCCGAGCCTGCCGGGAGGATTACATAGTTCCCCAGGCTTCCTGAAACGTCCCCGCCAAAGGTTTCATTCACGCTCGTTAAAAGAATAGTCACCTCCGTCACGTCAACGCGGGGAGGGAAGTCAGTGAACTCGAGATGCAGCCGGAAGTGCAACCCGGAAGCGATCCTGTAACTGTCAGGGTCGCTCAGAGCGGACAAAGGCTGGCGTTCTAATGGGTTTGTGCGACAAACACAGAACAAAGTCAGTCCCATGACGTGTATCGTCTCGAGGTGCAGGGTGAAGCCACCACCTAATGTGGTCGTGGCTTTCACCTGTACCTGAGTCGCACCTTCCTTCACTCGATTGGTCACTCGGAAGGCCTACACCAATTGAATCGTCAGGGGCCGATGGGACACGATTGGGTCCACGCAAACGGAATCCAAGTCAAGTGGTCGGTGAAAATACCGAAGTTATCTCCACAGAGGCTTCAAGGGACACGTGTTGTCCCACAAAAGAGGAAAGTAAACGTACGCTCAAAAGACCCACCAGCTTGTCGCAGACCTTGCGGAGCAGCTCACGTGTTGAAAGAAGCGTTTCTAGGTACATCAGTGGCCAGAACAAGTAAACAGTGCAATGACTCTGGAGGTTTGGATCAGGTCTTCATCACCGATTGGAGGTTGTAAAAAAAAGGTTTGAGAACATCCCGGGCTGCGCTCGGCAGAGAAGAACACCGTCGTGGGGCTCGCCCGATTGGATTGAACGCTCCAGAGGCTTCAAGATGGAGAAGAATAGATGAAACCCGCGCCTCTTGAAACCTTGGCCACAGCGACATGGAGAAAAGAGAAACCCCCCTCTTGAAAGTACTAATTGAGCGACAATGGAAAAGGAAACCCGCCTCGGTTGGTTAAAACCTGGCCGGCAAGCGACATGGGAGCAAAGAGACGGAGGTCCGGCCCTCATTGAACCCTGGACCACAGCGCGGACCATTTGGAGGAGAGAAAAGAGGAAACCGCCCTCTTGGGGAAAGGCACTGCCTGTGGGCAGCGACATGGGAAACGATTGTTGGTGGCGTGGGGAAGAGATTGAATTGTGAGAGGAGAGGGAGCGGATGGAGGGGGAGGGGGAGGAGAATTCGATGGGGGTTGGGGAGAGGGGAGGGAAGCGAAGATTGGCAGAGCGAGTCGATTGGAGAGCATTGTGTGGGGGTGGAGGGGAGGGATGTGTGGCCGTGTGGTAGGGGCGAGGAGACGATTGTGATTTGGCATGAGATTGAGGGGGGGGAGGAAGAGGGGAAGTGGCGAGAGGATGGGAAATGATGGTGGGGATGGGGGAGGTGCGA
>JAXMNL010000942.1:10529-23761 GCA_035128595.1 Eptatretus atami
TCCCTGGACCACTTAAAGACCCTTCTGTGAATCTACACCTTAAAACTCCAAGGATCACCTGACATTACCTTCCACTCAATCTGTTCCATGTTTTTCTCTCCTGGTGTAACCACTTTGCACATCTTCTTTCAATCTCATTCGATCCCTCCAGATCATTCAAGAGCATCTGAGTTTCACCCACCCTTCTCAGGATCGTGTCTCCGCAATTCGATAACCTATGATCTTTTCTAGCGGTCGTTAACCGCCCTCGTACCCACCCGCATATCCCTATCCCTGCTCTCCCCAGAATTTCCAGATTTCCCCCCGAATAGAGTGGTCTCGTCTTGTGGTCCACTCTCTGCATCCCTCTCCTGCCCTCCATCCTTCCCTCTCTGATCAGCCCAATTGTTTGTGCCGTTCATCCTTCTGTCTCTAGCCTTCGACCTCTTGGTATGTTCTGGTGTTTCCCCCCTCTCGCTCGAAGTGTCCTTTGTTCTTGTCTGCCTCCTTGTATCCCAGATATCAGCTGACTTGTAGTAGCTCTCCATGACCTTCGAGTATGAGTCACTCACAATTTTTATAATCTGCTCTGGTCATTTTCTTGCTAACACCTCTCGGATTCTTATCTGGCCCGCAAAACTTTATCATTCTCTTGTCAAACTCCAAGAAGAGACAAAAGAAACGGGATATTAGTAGACAATAAGAGAGTACTACACGGACACTGAGGTTTAATGTCCCATCCACCAAGGATGGCACACCCCCATGACAAGATTACAGCTCATGAGTTTAACAGTTTTTTGCGTGAGTTGGAGGTTGAATTGAGATTTAGACTCAGAGTAAGGTTAGAGTCCTGGTGTTGAATACCCTCTCGGCTATCCCTGGCAGCCCTAACATGTGGTGATAAAGTGGCCAGGGTCCTGAAGTCTCACCTGGATCAGGAGCCAAACTCAGTCCGCAGACCACGCCCCCCCCCCCCATCCCCCGCCGTAGAGCACCTCCACCCGACCACGTGGTACTTTTCTTTAAAATTTGCCCGTGAGACCACAGAGTTTCGGTAACCTCAACAGGTGGCCGATGAAGGTTGTTGGTGCATATGTGTACATCGAAATTCGCTTGGTTGGTGCCTTGTGCTTGGGTTGTATGGATAGTTTTGTGGAGAAGTAAAGAATAATATCCCTGATCTTGAGGCCCGCGGCGCCCAAATAAGCTATCATGTCGATCCCCCTTACATGAGTGCAGATTTTGATGCTGGTCAGTAGCACCTTTTCGAGTTACTCGCGCATCAGATTATGAATCGAGAACTTGTGGCGCAGACGTCTTCGATATCAAAATTCGCTCATGATGTGGTTCAAGGCGATAATGACTGAAGTTTATTCGGCCAGGACTCCCTCTGGTCTCACTAACTCTTTAACCTGACCTTAGATTATCTTTTGGCACGTACTCTGAAGTCGACACACAGCTCAATGTCTTTTTCCACGCTTCTCGGCCAGTGGGCGCTGGACTGAAGCCATTTATAAAGAGAATCATGCTGCGGTTGATTTGTTTATGGAAGTGGCATCATCCGCGTACTCGATTTATCGAAGTAAGTGGATTCGGGAATTGTTGTAGCATTAAGTGTGGTGTTGAGGTTTGACTTTCGGGTACAGCTAACCAGTGGTCATATAAGTGCCTCTCCGTCGTCCCGCTCTCCTCATTACTACACACCATGCTATCAAAATCTGCCCGGTGCTCTGGATTGCTTTCACGTGGCAAGCAAGGGGGCAGTTCCTTCGTGTTCGTGGAGTTCCGTCGGAATGGTACGTGATGAATCCTTTGGCCTTGCCTATTTGCCATCATCACGTTGTGCGGACGCCTTAGTCCCCTATGATCCCACGGTTGTGCGCTTCATGAAGATCATCGGTGGTGAGCTCCGATGCCGCCGCGCCCCCTGAAATAACCAAACTTCCAAATTCATGCTCTCAACCCAATATGGAGGGCCTGCTGGCTCAAGCGTGGAGCCACGCGCTGAGTTGTGGGCCTTTGTAGGGATCACGCACCGACCACGAGTGGTCTAGTATGAAACGTGAGATGGCAGGCTATTAATACAGTGATTTTGCATTTCACTCTTTACAAACGATACAGTCAGCGAGAAACTATTGCGATTAGTTGAGAGTAATCTATGGACGGAGAGTGAAGAAGGGCTTTTACAGAACATCTCCATGTTGGAGTGGGAGGAGGTAAAGGAACTAGCGGTAGGGAAGTCGCCAAAGAGTAGATCAAGGCCGGGGCTACAATTGATAATGCACAGTAGCCGCAAGTATATTGAGTGAAGGTGGACTGAGGCAGCGCTAAGCCGACGTTAACAGATATTTCAACAAGTCACTGAGCTCACGGACAGGTAACGAGATTGGAGGTAGCGCAAAGTTGTAAACGACCATGATTAAAGACAAGGATCGAGGACCAAGAATTGTTGAACGAAACGAGGACACTGTTAGTTTGACTTCAGATTGGCGGGAAGCGTGTGGAGACCATCAATTCCGCGATCAGACTGCAGGAACCAGCTTTAATAAGTACAAACTAATTAAATAGGTAGCTCAAGCACTGGGTTTACTCCAAAGTGAAGCATCCGTGTCTAACAAATATTTTAGGAGTTCTAGGAAGCCGTGCTCTCTCCTGATTGTCGGGGGCCGTGGGGCGGGTGATGGAAAGGCGTGATTAGAATATCTGAGACTTTAAGAACGAGATTGATGCGACACTGTACCACATTCGCGCAGGCTTGTTTAGCCCAAAGTGAGCAGCTTACTGGAAGTGGCCTGGTCCGGTAGAATAATTGCTATTTGCCAGACACTGGCTTCGTGGTAGGAAGCAGAAGAGTGGTTGTTGAGTGCGGCGTAGGTGTCTTGCTGGCGAGGGAGTGTGAGCATCTCGTGGTGGGACTTCAGGAATCAGTTTCAGCTCGACCTGATTACTCTTCATTTATTCTCATCCGCATCATCATGTGATTTTGGATAATGCGTGTAAAATAAATAGGCTTGTCAAAATTTGCACGACGATACAAATCTTGGAGCGTGAGGTGGATTAGCAGAGGGCAGGTGATCAGATACAGCGAAAGTATTTTGTACTTGTAGTAGATTGTGGCAAAAAATTGGCAGGATGGAATTTAACCTGAGCAACGTGGTAATAGTGCTTTTGGGGGTATGGGAAAGGAACAATGGAAAAATTAGAGATCTACAGGATGGCAAGGTAGTTTTTGCATCTGGATCAAGGGGAGCTAAATAAGCTGTCTTGTCACAGCAGTAGAAGAAGGATACTTGGATGTGGGGTATAATAGATACCAGGTTGGTATCAGTTTCAGGAAGGCACAATGCCAGGCAGCTTAGGGAGGTTAAAGCACAATAGAGGTTTTAGGTTGTTTATCAAGAGCGGCCGGTCACCTGTATAATAACATCAAAAGAGAGTGGTAGTTACAGCCATTAGATTAAACAAGAAGTATTAGTGAGCACAGTCTAGAAATGCTTGTGTTGCCTAGTTCTGGTGCTCACACTACTCCGGAAGAACTATAGCGATGCCATGGAAGAGGGTTCAGCACGGTTTGATTGCATTTCAGGCGTAGCTCAGACTCAGCCTAATGAAGCGAGCGCTGAGGAGAACACGGGAACTAATATTCCACTAGAAAGGCACCGGTGGGTTACTGAGAGAGAATCGCTTTATGGAAGCAAGTCGTAATATTTACATGAAGAGGTATAGAGCATAACAATTAGGCGGCATTCAGGGGGGGTGTCACCTGGTCGCTCCAGCGAACGTATAGTAACCCGCCCTCCCCCTTCCCGCCCCTACAAATAGGTCACCAGCATGAATCGTTCTCGTCGGCGACGATACCGACCTGTACTCACAGGCACAATTCGCCAACTTGCACTCTTTCGGCTTCTCACTTTTCCAGTCGGCTTCATTTACGCTACGCACGGCCGTACCGCTTTGCTCTCGCGGCGTTGCTCTGTGTTAATCCCTGTGACTCACGTGATGTAGTTAAGGCTCTGAAGAGAAAGGCAAACATTTTCTCGAAGATCTGTTGTCTCTATAGCAAAGCGGCGAAACGAATTCCTTCGACTACTATGTTCACCAGTGATTCAAAAGTTTCAGCGGCTACATCGTCCAGTATTATTTACAATAACTAGTCAGCCGTCTCTCCGATGGCTGCATCAAACAAAAGAACTTTTTCCAAAGACCGAAGTGACGCGCCAGAAAACACAACCACACGAAAGGCCGTTACCTCATCGTCTCTCACCGGCTGGCCCGTACTCAGTGTCCGTGCCTCTCCCTCCGCCCATACGTACGCGGTGGCCGTAGGCGGCAAAAAACAAAAATTTTTCTTTTCGAACCGCGATCGCCAGAAACGGACACCGCAGACATTCTCCCCAGTATTTTCTCGCGACCAACCATACGATACACTCCACACAGCCGCTCTACATTAACAATGCCTGAAATTAGAATCACAGTTTACCCCCTGTCTTTTAGCTTTGCCATGACATTCCGCTTGCCGATGTAAACCCGGCACGCACCGTGGACGTCAGGTCGGCTGGGCCGCTCGGCGCACGGCCTACGCGAGCCGATGGCCTTACGCTCAGCAGCGTTCTGTCATTGGTTGATAAAATAAATGGCAATCAACTGGGAGTAGCACATTGTCCGATTAATATCGAACACCGTTGAAAAGGCAATCCTCAGGTCCCCAGAAAATTAAGCTGTGGCAGTTTCAATGGACGACTCCGGCACCGGGTGCGGTTGTCGAGACTTCCATGGTTCTGTCACAGGCCAGGCACATCACACATCACACGACCACACACAGCCCATCGCCACACGACACACACACACTCACACCACACACACACACACACACACATTTGAATTATAGAATCATTATCTGATGAATCGCGCACATTGGCCGATTTTACGGTTTTTAAGTGCCGCGGGTTGCATTTCGCCGCATTTTGGCCTGTTGTTAACCGTTTTAATATTTCAGGATTGACTTCGTCATATTGGAACACTTTTGCTGTATTTACCCTTCGTACTGTTGTAAAGATCATCGTAAAGATGCACAAAATCTCTCAGCTTTTCTTTCACGAATCTCAGTTTGTGAACAGGCTCTGAGGCCTTTTTCGTCAAGTAGCTCAGATGATGTCCAAATTTTCGCGCGTGGCAGAATAGTAAATTTTATGCGTCAGAGCCCTCGCTAGCTGTGGATAATATTAACGGTGGTTTTCCCTCGGATGCATTACAGTTGACTTGATATATAGGATTGGGTGGTATTCACTTTCATCCAGATATGGGATAGCACTGTTAACCTGAAGTCACCCCGCCCCCCCCCCTAAAAAAGTTTCTGGATCTGCCCTGCTGCCATTTAATAAGTCAGATGAATCTATTCAGCAGCAGTACGAAACGTGTCCTAGAACTAGCTGGGCCATACTTGCCCATGTAGAGTAAAGAAGGAGCGAGGAGTTTTCAAGCCCATGGTAGTCGAGGCAGGGGCTTTTCTCAGAGAAAGTAGTGATGCATGCGTGATATGGGTCTCCTGCGAAAGGGTCCCGTGGCTACATCCGCAGAAGTACAGGTAAGGGATTAGAGTCCATCTACCGGTTGGACACATTAGAGAGTCCCTGGATTTTTACTCTGGGATGGTGCAGGGGCTTAAGAGATATGACGGACTTTTACGGGATAGCTGTTGCGCATTGATGGGTGATTGTGTGCCCTCCCGTGTATCAGAGTGCTGTCTGACCATCACAACGGTAGGTGTAGTGTCTCTTGTCAACGTAGGTGCGTCTGTGGTGGCTTGCATGTTGTGTGTTTTTTTTACTCAACGCTCCATCGCGCCCTCATCCTGGAGGGATGAAATTAAATCATAAATTACTACAAAATAACACTTAGAGTTAAAAAGACAAACTTTTGCCATTTTCTTCTTTAGATATGGCTGTTGACTCAATTAGTCCGCTCGTGTGGTGATAATTTGGTGGCGCAGGCATGATTGGGCGTAATGGCCATTCCACCTGTGTTTTAATTACCTTTGTGTTTCTTGTTGTGACTGTAATTCCCTGCCGGGTTTGGGCAGTAATTGATATCACTCGCATGTGACAAAGACGATCAGACAGATTCAGAATACATTAAACCAGTTATTGTTAAAACTCGAATTTTCCGTTGATCTCCAAATATAATTATTCATATAAAAGTGGCGCGCCGATATGTATGACTGAGAAGTCCCTTGTGCTGGCCACAAATACTGGATCTCAGCATTTGCCTCCATAAGCCTTAGCTCAGAAACCTGATGGCGGAGCATCTGTTTTGCCGTTCGCTTTTTACAGTCGCTTTCAGGTTGAACGGATAACAAGTGTGTCATACTGAGGATGGTCGACTCCATGTGGCCACGCTGACATCGCGTAGTGTGTCGGCTTTGCCGGATATAGTTATATATATAATGAATATATGCTCTGTGTATCAGAGAAATGATAATCCCCACTATATAGAAATAGCCTGGCGGAGTCGTTTATCCACCTCTGAATTCTACAGGAAAACAGTCTCCCGAATTATTAATTCATCGACCTCCAATAGATACAAGATAGTAATAGGGCGACCAGTTGGTACTAATTGTAATCTGCTACTGGTCGGGTCTGCTGTACTGTTTAACAAAATTTCTCTATCAATAGAGTATTCTGAGTTTTGATGACGACTTAGCGCCGGGATTGGGTTCGACCCTTAGCTGAATGAATGACAACCGTTTAATTTTTATGACGTCTGCAGTGAGTCAAGGTCAAGGGTCACAACATTCGAGGAGTCAAATAGGTTTGACTATGCATGCGGAGTTTAACAAGGAGATATTTGACCATTCGCAGCTAAATCAGGGGATGCTGAATGACATACCTCCGCGTCGAGCAATCTGTATGACAAATATCACCCAACTGGCCTGTGCTCCTTTTGTAACATGAAAACTGCTCAACAAAGTTTGTACCGGAGCTCTTCACCAGCTGAAAAAAATTAGATATAGATTCTTGTCCATGTTCATGCCACCCGCTCCATCCATACCCACTCCTTTCATACTCCCGACTTAACTCCTACATATACCCAGCCCCTCCTTTGACCTTTCGGCCTTTTGCGAGTTACTGCTGTGTGCGGATGGATCCCCTACTTAAGGTAAGGCCATACTTCTCAAATTGTACTATGGACAAAGCCGCTTGCAAACTCTCTGAAACTTTTGATTTTGAGAATGACTGCGCATAATTAAGACTGTGAATGTCGAGTCATGTGGCTGGGCTTGTTGAGGCCAGCTTGTTTCGTTATGGTTAGGTGCCAGTTAGTGAAGGTCGTAAGTTCAATGAGAAAGTGAATTTCTTCGAGTGGCCTGCGTAATGTGATAGGTTCTGCGCATTTTGAACAATCGTTTTCTGATAGCATATGGTGAGAACGGTGAAGGATTTGGAGCCAGGAGTTGAAATGATCATCGTAGCTCATATTGTTGGACAACTACATTACTCACTGCAGGACTACTCCGAGTGCATATGGTCAAACATGAACGGATGGAACCGGCGATGGAATCCCGAGGGAGCAAATGCGTCCTGACGATACAGTGAACACACCCACCTATAGTCCCTCATAATTGCCCACGAATCCCAGGGTCTGGATCTGTGGCTCGGGCTGCAAGTATATTAGCATCCAGGTTTTCCTTTGAGAAACTAAACATGTGCCACATAGTCCAGCCTCTTTGGATCTGATGCTGGAACGATAATATATGCAGCTTCACTTATTGTAGGTCCACTGCCACTTCTATTATCTGTATTTGCCAACGTTGGATCAACAGTTCTGGAAAGCATGTTCTGTGTAGCAAATGGTTCGAGGACATTGGTTCAACTATCCACGATTTTATTTACAGACGCTAAAATAGGCCGCAGTCGCGAGCCATTAAGGAGATTTGCGCTGACTCGCGGCATTACAAGAATTAATGGCTCATTTTACCTCTTCACATTCATTACTCTCGCACTTGGCGCAAGTTTGACAGCCAACTCCTCTCCACTTCTCGCGGGTGGGGATGGCGCTAAATTGCGGATCTGCTTCTGATATAATTAATGTGAGGACAGTGCTTCCTAGTCATCGGGAGTTTTGTGTCAACCTATACTAATTTATAACGTGGCTTGCCGTTATTCGGCCTAAAGTTCCTTGGGTATCCTTGATATCGAGACAAACATTTACCTTCACTATTAATGGTAAGCTACGTGCGTGCGCCGGACTAGCTGTTTGCCCAAGGTATTGAAAGCAACAATCGGCTTAGCAGGCATCCGACCGAAATGTGTTTGGAAGGGTCGCCAGGCTTGCGCGTTCACGATCCGAGAATATATTTAATTTTAACCAACACGCCTATCAATCGCCGTTCAGTGCGGTCACATTCGTTGACTCACCTTGCCTCTGTCTGTAATTACAAAACTGGACGGGGTCATTATGTGTAATCCCCTCTAAAGGTTGGATTATTTTAGTTCTGGGTTTGGTCCGCGAGTGCTGGAACAGATCATCGGTAATGGTCTATTGGTCTGATATAGAAGTGGTTAATGGAGGACGTGTTAATACACATTCGAGTTTTTTTAACACACTTAAAATGGGCTGCCAGATTGCATCTATGGAATCTGATACGTCGAACAAATGGACCCCTTCACTTAGTGTATAACGGCCATTTCATTTCATTTATCTGTTTGCAAGTCGCGTTGACCACAATCGATCCGGGGAACTTTCCTCGGAGGAGAATGTTAGGCGAGTCGTGGCGGACGGTCGTTTCTCACGCCGATGGATTTACATTCGAGTTTGTATTTTTCACAACGTCTTTAAGCAATATGCTCCTCTGCCATTGTCCGTCCTATCTCTTGTCTCTGATCTACATTGCGAAAATTCAAGAACGGATGCGCCCTCAACGGCTAGAGGTTATGCCTGTATCATTACATTATGCTTGTGCCATGTTCTTTGTTCTTACTATAAAATTCTGGACTCATGTATGTCTGAGTATATGGTTGGAGAGACAGTTTATAGTAATCACTAAGGCGCCTTGTCAAGCTATCTTGGATCTGATCCTCGAAAAGTAACAATATTGATGCTACTTATTCGTACAGCCATTCACTTCATATTAGTCTGCTGCTCGTGTGTACAGGTTTGTGGTGCAATAAGATCAGTAAATGCTTGTTCTGAGATAATGAGTTTAAGGACGTGTTCGATACTGGGTTATTTTTCGAAGCTGCTAAAATGGCTGTGGATGTCGCGGGCCATCTTTTGATCGGCCATCGCCGATAATAAATATGAGATCACTATATACTCCTATATGTATTTATTATAATTATATTATATCTTATTATATAATACATATTGTGCGAATCTGGAAGATGTTGGGTTGTATCGCCTGGGGGGTGTTGTGGTCATGGGCGGAGCCCGTAGGCTGGGATCGGTGGTGCGATTTGTGGTTGTTATCTATATGTCCCCGACTCGCCCGCTAGGGGCTGGCGGTCTGTAATCAGTATTTCAGTTGTCTGGCGTTGGGGTAGCACGCTCAGGGATACGCAATAGAAACACGAGTACACGGCTCACGACATCTTACGAACTCTGGCACTGCTCTGCCCGGCTCTACACCAGTTTTACACAGCCAAGCAAGCCGGCTCAAGCTTGCGACGACTGTCTGTCGGTCGTTATCACACGCGGTGAACTCGGGTGGTTGGTGACCGCTACCTACGGTGTCGTTTACATCGAGCACCGGGGTTCACGCAGCTCGCGCTGGGCGAGCCTCACGAGTCCACCTTGGCCGAAGGTAGCGCCGGATGTCCGACGCGTGTATACGCGGGTCTCGCTCCGCTGCCTGCTCTGCAACCACGGCCATGCACGTCTTCGCGTGGTTCAGAGCTTCTACGACGACCGTGATAACGACACGGCCTCGAGATGTTGGCATGATCGTGGGCACGGCGCCCGGGGGGCAGGAGCACGGAGCGTGTGTGCCGGATCTTCGTCTCGGGGGAGAGTCTTCGAACTGTTTCCTGGCTACAGGTTGGGTGGTGTTATTTCCGACTGCAGAGTTGTATACGCAGAGAGCAGGGGCGCGGATCGGTCTTTTGACTCGCGCTCGCACTATGGCAACGCGGTCCATTTAGTCGGGACTGGCCTGCAATGGAGGGTTTGCGTGGTGCGCCGATACGGAGCCTCAGTGATGTAGCGGTGAGCTTGGGTCCGTTTCAAGACCGAGGTGCGGAAAGATGAAGGATACCCACATGGCACCAGAGGAGTTCAAATTGCGGATCTGGGTCTCGATGCATCATTCGATACATCTCGCCGGCGCCTGCGATTTCACGCGGAGTGAACGGCGGCCGGGCTCGAAGATCGTTTATTGCTATTTCGCAAGGCTCGGAAATGGTTTCTGCAATTCAATGGCTAAAGGACGAGGACATTATATACAGCTCAGAAGCGGCGTGGGCTTTCGCACAGACGCGGAGAGGTGTCGGGAAGCCTGAGCCGGACGGCAAGAAGCAAAGAGCGCCGCCGAGTGTACCGAGCGACGAGTGCCTCGCGCGGCTTTGTCCTGCCTGATTCTCCCGCTTGATTCTCCCGCCTGATCTTCACCGCGCTTTTGTAGTGTGCCAGGGGGACGATCACACCCTCAAAGTATCAGAGGGCTGCTTGTAAGGAACGCACAGTCTGTTCTCTCTGGGGGAGTAGCTGAATTCTCTGGGCTCGAGCCAAAACTGATCGTACCCCCCCGAAGGTCTGCCAACCGGTCAGTCGCGATGGCCCGCGCTCGGGGCCTGAGGAACATCAGGGACATCTGACGTGTGTGCGAGGTGTTGAGAAGACGGTAGAGGGACGCCACGTTTCTCGAATGGCCCTCCCATACGAGCAGGTGACGCCGAGGAGTCCGATGGGGTGAGGCGGCGGCAAGGGCGTACCCCGGCACTATAAAGACGGACACTAGGGCGGAGGACGGCTCTCGCACCTCTTCCCATCGTCTTCTGCTCCCCTCTGGATTCGTGAGGGCGTGATCTCTCGGCTCTTAGCGCTTTCACTTGGTTGTTTGTGCATAGGTGTAGCTCGACAGAGGTTTGCTTTGCGCCTTCGAGTGACGGGTCTGGTTCTCGAGAAGAGGTCCTTCGCCCGGCGTGGGCGAGAGCTACTCCGCAGTCTCTGACGAAGGCGGCATAGATCCCGGCGCCCGAGCATCGGGGAAAATGCTGACCGGAGGTATGACGGCTGTTTCAGTGGTCCGGAGGGGGCGAGCGCCGATCTATATGGCAGTAGGGGTCGGTCTCGTCCAGCAACAGTGGGAAGGCCGATCAGAGTCGGCCTGTGTGTCGAGAGGGTTCGCCGGCGCGTGGAAGCAGGACGGAGCGAGGTTCGGCGCCCAGGCGTGGCGCGCTACGTGGTACGTCGGAGAAGCGGGACTACCGAGCGACAAAGGGAGTCGCAACGCACTTTCCTTTCTTTTGGCTTCTTTTGAAATAGAACTCTCCGTGGGAGGGCCTGCCGTCCAAGTTAGAACTCGCTGTTTTATAGTTGTCGTGCCGTGTGTTACGCGTATCTCGGTGTGAGCTCTTGTCATTTTGTTTCTTTTACTCTACCGCAAATCTTGCTATACGGTGATTTCTTATTGTATGAATATACGTGCTTACTTTGTGTCGGTTGTCTGTGTAATAAAGCTTGTCTTGTGGTATGTAACTCGGTTGTCACAGCGTCTTTCGGCGTTTCCCTCTTACCTCTAGCTCTATTAAGTTTGAGCTTAGTCCATGTTCGCACGATCACCTCTTAAGGGGTGTTCGTATGAGTGCGTTTACAAAGATCAGGCCCGGATTCACGATTCTCTCGTGATTCGACTGCGCGCTCCGAAGGGGAGGGGGCTGCCGTTTGGGTTACAGCGAACGCGCGGTCGGTGTTGGCCTGATCACTTTCGACAGGCGAACGGCGGCTACGGCTGGTCTAGGCGTTCTAGCTCGGAGTGCCTGTCTGGACGTCCCTTCCGGGCCTGTGGCTCTGTTTAACTCTTCATGGCGCCGGAGGGAGGGAGATCGGTCGGACACGGTTCGCCGCTAGTTTCGGAGTTGTACCTGCCCTTAGCGTTAAGCGATCTGAGGTTTCTTTGCTTTTTGGGTCGAGGGCCTATCGTACATCCCTCGTTGGGCCCCGGGCTCCGTGCGGGCTACCTCCTGCGCGATGGTGTGTTGGGGTTAAATCTCCTCGGACCGCGGTTGACTAGGATGCCGCGGCTGATGGCAGATAGTTCGGCTTTTTGACCAGTTTGCGTACGATGGTCCTGTCAATTGTTGCACACTGTACGAGTGTATGGCGCAGTTGCCCTCGAAACGGGCCGCCATTGGAGTTAGTGGGACGCAATGCCAACGACCGACGGGCCGCTCTCGCGGGTTCTGAGCTGCCGCGACTCATGATTTATTTCACTGGCCACACCCACAGTGTCGTTCATTCTTCAATCATCGGCGGGTGGGATTGGAGCGAGCCTTGAATCGCCTGATTTACAGTATATAAATATATCGTTCAGTCAAAGCGTCCACGACCGTCGATCGCGTGATTGTCCGTCATGATCTACTCGGCGTGCATGGGCGATTTCAGTTGACCGGCATGGAAGTCACAATTTTCTTCCGTTCGTGATCAAGACACAAACGAGAGTGATCTCGCGGACACTGCTGAAATTATTTGTAATTATCATAAATTGTTAATCTGTTTGTGTGAATTCACGATTATTCGATCCTTCTGTAATTATTTAAACGATGTATGATCTTCAAGTACTTAGGAACGTTCATTAAGCAATGACTACATCAGGGCTTTGTATCCTAGTGTCAATGTATTATCTTTCAATAAAACAATCATCACATTGAATATTTAAATATCTTTAATAAACACATTCTCACCTTGAATTATTTAATGATCGTAAATTAACAATATTCACTTGACTTTATTTAAATATCTAATAAACACGTGAGGGACCTCACTGATTGTGTTATATTTTATTGTGAGATCATACTCTGTATAATAATACGTTTACTGATCTCATCATGTTCAATTGGTATTTGAGATGTACTTATATAAACATCTATCATCACTTATTTATTAATATTTTAAATAAACATCTATCTCCTTGAATATTTAAATTTTCTTAAATGAACACTATTATCACCTGGATTATAATTATTATTGTTTATATTATACATAGTCATCACATGATTCATGGTATTAATTCTCTTACGGTTGATGAGAATCATATTCAT
>JAXMNL010000943.1:0-14913 GCA_035128595.1 Eptatretus atami
TCAACCAGTTCAATGTTGCAGCAAAACATTACATGCAACTCATGCTAGTGTGGTTACCATGGGGTTTGTGTATTCGGACACGGCTGTTTTGTGTGACATCCTGCTGCAATCAGACGTGCTCATCACCATCGTGTAGCTTACACCCATAACCCCATGAGTCCACAAACTCCATCGATGGTTTCATCCCAAAATGTCTCGTGCCATCAAAATCGCAGCCCTGAATATTGTCGCCAAATGTGCGCGTGTACACGACGCGATCAACTCTCGGGATGCACCGAATAGATTGAAAGCAAGATGAAGGAAAAAGACATTCTTTTGAAGAGATTCCACCGCAGACGGAAAGTGTCCAGCGAAAGGATGGTATTGGTTTCAATGCAATATTTCACAAGGAAGAAAATTAATTGTCCGGAATTTCCTGTCCACCATGCAGTTTACAGCCCGTATTCCTCAGGCTTAGACTGTTGTTAATGGACAACTCAACACCTGTTTCCACATGGTCATCAACAGGTGACATCAAAGCTGTTCAGGAAGCCGTGCAGCTCGTCTTGTGCATGCGGTAAACTGCCACCATGACCGTAATTAAGCAAATACCCATCCCAGCATTGCTTCGGGTCATGGTAAAAAATGCTGAACAGGCCTGGTTGCTTAATTATGCTATCATGGCTGCAAAGAGGAGACCTCCAGTGATTTGAAAAAGAGAGAGGTGATTTTGGCGGGGCGGTTTGCAGGAGCTTCAGTGACAAAGACAAGCTCAACTTGCTGATGTTAACGAAGCAATGGTGTCTCTAGGTCATGTTCGGAAAGGAACTCCGAGGAAAAAGACATCATCAGCATAAAGGGAACAGTGTGACTGCAGCGCATACTCCAGGATCGTGATGTCCGTGCATCAATTGAAGTGCAAGGCAAAGCAGCCTGGTGAGCAACTGCAGATCAATTGACTGCGATTTTCAGCCATCAGAGAGTGAGCAGCCAGTTTCTCAAAACGAAATGGTCCACAAGAACGACAGAGATACATTCGTCCCTTTGTTGCACAGAGATAGCATTGCTTCGAGTTGCAGGGCACAAACCACTCATCACCACCTAGGCAATGCAAGTGTTGGCGATTCCAGGTGGTTGCAAAAGCACAGGCAATGGACCACCGAGCAGCTGGAGAAATGCGATTGTGGTCAGATGAATCATCCTTCAAACATGTCCTCACCAATATGGACGAGTGCACTTGTAGGCGCCAACCAAAAGAACTCGACAAACCCTGAGTCCCTGAGTGCTTGTTCCAACAGTGAGGTTCTGGTGGTTCTGTGATGTTGTGGGAAACCATTTCCTGGTCATTGGTTTGAGTGCCGTCATTTCCCTTAGAAGGCAAGGTCAATGGCAATCGCTACTTTTATGGTTGCTGAGTGATTATTATCTTCACCCCATGTTGCAGCATGAAACAAATGCTTTCCCCCCCATCGACTTCTCAACAATTCCTTCTTGAAGAATTCCTTTCATCAGTTTTTGGCTCACGATCCGCCATGATCTTTCCTGGAAAGCCACATTCCAAGCTGGCTCCAGCCTCAGGGTTGCTCAAGGTCCGCCAGCAACAACCCCCTTCTGGTGAAACTACCAAAAATCAAGAATCACCTGCTCACCTTCATCTCTTTCATTTGCTCCTTTTTCCCACCTTTGGAACAACTCCCACAGTCCCTCTTCGAATCCATACTCTCCCTCCAGGTCTTCGAAACACTGCTTCACACCATCTCTATCTTTCCCCCTACAAAACCAAAGCATCTTTTCTACCCCCGGTTAATCCACCCCCCCAAACCCACATCTTTCAAATTCTCTGCTTTTCTTCTGAAAGTCCGTAGTGTCCCATCTGTTTACCCTGTGTTCCCCATCCCTCTCTCCTCCGCAAATATAATTGTCTCTGTTCCCCCTCTGTTTGCTTCCCTCTCCCGCCAGTCTTGTCTTCCTGTCCCCTTGTTTTACGTTTCTCTGTGTTGCTCTTACACGTAGCCTCAGACATTGTTTATTATGTGTATTAAAAAAAAAAATTCTTCCTGCTGGGAGGGATCTTCGCCGAATTGAATTGGCCCCGTTCCACAGAGCACGTGTGGTCCAGTTCACCCAATGGTTTCATGAGCCATGACACTCAATGTTGTCCATAGGTCATGGCCTCCTCAATCACCAGATGTTAAACCCAATCGAGCTTTTTTGGGATATTCTGAAACGATTGCACAAGGTAGCATTTTCCACCTTCCATCAAACAGGTGTGAGTTGATTGACTTCTCTGTGGAAGAATGCGCCGCATTCCCTTCTGCAGGAATTCCAGACGCTGGGTGGACTTGATGCCCACAGCATCATAGAGGCGTGGTGGTGGTCACACAGGCCCCTACCCTTTAACATCCACCAACTATGCTGCAGACAGGACACCCAGTTTCACATCCTTTTCTGATAGGACGACGACACACATAGATGTTCTTCCACTGACTGCAAAACACGAGGTGACAGTCTTTTAACTGTCCAAATTAAACCGAGGCTAGACAGCTTCAGAGACATTGTGCCACATGCTCTCGGCCCCTAGATTCTATTCCTGGGGGTCGTTTGGGGGTTTTCTGTCGGTCATGAATGGGTCATAAATACATTATACAATTTGTTGAGCCATTTTTAGACCAAACAAAGGTACATACCAACACAGTATTTTGTTTGCAAACGCAATTTCAGCCATCCATTGACTGAGTATTGGCAGACATGTTTTAATAATATCGGGCTGGTTTTTTTTTCCAATTTTTGTTTTTGGGGTCACGGTACTTGACCAAGAATGTCTGATGGGGTCGTGGCCAAAAGGTGAAGAAGTACTTGCTCTCGGCTATCTCCTGACAGCCATTATGCCAATATAATAATTCTTCATCCAAAAAAATAGGTTTTGAGGACATATTATGCTATTCTCTATAATGTTGGCAAAAGTACCTTTATTTCGCAATACCTCTGCAATCCTGAAAAACTACTCCAGTAACCAAGAATGACAAAAGTTGGAAAGCCTGGTTGGGCAGATTGCTCCTGAAGAGGAACGATACCTGATTGGGTATTTCAGACTCCCTTGACACCTTCCGAAAACTTTCTTATCAGTGCAACTTACAAAATTCCTAAAAATAATTGTATAAAACTAACTTTGCTTTAATCTTGCGCTCATTTGGTGCCCTACCTGCATGCCTGCCTCTTTATGGCTGTTCGAAATTCAATTAACTATAAACTGTGGAACCCCATGCTTGGTTGAACATCTGCTGTATTTGACATTCTTCCTTTAGATCATGGTGTCCTGATCGCACTTTCTTTCCAAAGCTTACAAGTACATTGCAAATTCTTTGGGAGAAGATATGCAGAGCCTGTGATTCTTAATCTGGAAAGACTTGGAAGAAAGCAATACCAAGACACCACTCATCTTGCTTTTCTTTCCATGTGATCTTATCCAACGACTCAGATTTTGGAAGCCCTTGCCCAAAAGCTTCATTTGGGTAATTGATACATATTTTCGATAATATTACAGGTTAACTCAATAATATCACAGGGCGCAAATTTTTTTCTGACATTGTTTTTTTTGAACGAATGGTATAGCGCTATATTTTTAAAGCAATTGCATAATGACATGTTCAAGAACTTTTGGTCACAATTTGGCCAAAGCCAAAGATGCAGGGACATATTCTGTCGTCCTTTCTTTCTTTCTTTCTTTCTTTTTTTCTACACAAAATGGAGACTCAATGAGAAGTATATATATCATGGTATACGACATTGTTTGTGTTCATCCTTTTTGTTGCTAAAATGCGACATTGTTGAGAATCTTGATCTCAACTTTCCCAGGTCATGTCTTCTCACGTTTATAGATCTATAACTAAAACGTTAGGACAATACCCCTGGATGGTTCACTGTGTGTGGCTGATAAGTATAACCAGTGAACCACTGAAGCACTCATTACCCACAACATTTAATGTAATATATGATGTTTACAGAACAATGTACTCAACGTTGAAAAGGTTAAGTCATCAATGGGTGTTATTTGGGAAGGGGAAATCATATTTTGGGTCCCTAGACCCCTTAGTGCTTTTTGCATGAACAAACATTTGTACCATCACGGTGACCAAAGTTATGTTAAGTTTCATCAAAAATTGTCTGTTGAGTTTTGGAGAAGAGGGGGGGGGGGGGGGGGGGGGGGGGAGCAATGCATATTTTGTGGACAATTCCCCTGTAGACCCCTTAGATGTCGACTTTTTAATGTCATGAACAAACTTGGAGCAGCATAGGTGTGAAGTCTGTGGCGGTGAAGATTTCAGATGGAAAGCGTGTGTGCATATTCGGGAAAGAAAGCAAATACATCTTTTTGGGGACACCCCTGTAGACCCCCTGAGACGTCGACTTTTTTACTGGCATGAACAAACTTTGGTACATCACAGGTGATGAAGGTTTGGTCTCACTTCATCGAAAAATTGTTTGGCTACGTTTCTGAGAAGAAAGCAAATAACTCTTTGGGGGTGGAGGAAGCAAACCCCCCGTAAACTCCATCCAAATAAACTAATTTTAGGCCACTTTTGGGCCTACCGTCTGATGGAAGATCACCAAATCCTTTCCATGCCAACGCCACCAACAGGCACCTATCTCTCCACGTCGCTTCTTCCATCCCCCAACTTGCCGACTCTCTCCATACTCCCTACTCCAATTTCCATCAGTTATTCTCACAGCATTTTCATTCTGGTTCCCATTTGATGATCCATAGATCAGTCGTTTCAGTTTCACTTTTCGACATCAGTTTCACTTGGGATATCATTTTTCGATTCGTCATCGCAACTTGTGATGCACGCGAAGGTGCACGGAAAACTATCGTCAAAAATGATTTTCGGGGGAATATTTTTCGATTTCTAAAGGGTGTGGAGGGTCTAAAGTGGCTTGCGGGTCTTAAAAGGTCATGAATGGGGTCTAAAAAGTGTTTAAAGGGGTCAAAGGACGAAGGAGCAAAATGGTCTGAAATTGTCCAAAGGGTCTTCAAAGGTCGATAGGTCTGAAAAGGGTCGAAGACGGTTTACACATCTCAAATGGGTCTAAATGGGTATTTAAAGGTTCTAATGGGTTCGACAGGCCGTACAAGGTGTAAAGGAGTGAGCTGCGGTAAAGAAATTACCTCATTTGGGAAAAAATTAATTCTGGAGTGCAACACAGCATAAATGGGCCAACTGACCTCATGACTGTTTAAACCGCCGATTTAGGTACATTGGGTTAAAACTCTGATCATAAAATGTTTCGTCATGAATTAAACTTTGGGAGCTCAAAGCAGGAAGAGGTCGCAAACAAAAAACATTTTGCTTATATGTATATATAATATATATGCCATTATCAGATGTACTAATGGAATACGAACATGAATGGATGACTTGAATAATTTTGCTATTTTGTATATCTCCTGTACACATACCCATTTGACTCCAGTCTGTTCACTTAAGCTACTTCATGTTCAGTTGTAATGGCTCGAGTTGACTTGAGCCTTCAACTCGATGATGATTGGGAACTGTAACAAAAATTCTCACGCAATAAAATAAAATAAACCCGATTTGATTACCTTCAAAAAAAAATGATGCCGAAAGGTTCAATTGAAATGGCAAATCGAGCCCATTTGGATGACGGCAATGGATGTACATATCCACAGGTATCACCTCATAGAAGGCTCGATCACAGCGACTTCGTGTCCATTGAAAGAGATTCACCAAATCGCTTGAACCAGTTTCAAAACTTTCCCATTACTGTGACTTCAAGTTATATGCGATCTGGTGAAAAAGAAAGAAAGAAAGACGCGTCATGAGTAATTATGTACCCTGTTTCCCAACTGTTGTTGTGATTCCCTCTATCTCGCCCCTGCTGTTCTCCTCCTCCATTTGTTGTACGTTCTGGTTATTTCTTATATGATCCTCGACTAAGTATACAACAAAAAAAAATTGGAACGATCTATTAAAACGGGAAAAAACCCATCTTCGAGTAGTTGTCGTGGACCACTACCGTGACTTATAAGTGCAGATTCTGCTGAACTCAAACCAAACGACGGACCAGACGCAAGGCATTTGTCTTGGAATGCTCAGTTGCGTCGAGGGATGACGAAGATCACCTGAGAAAGGTTCATGTTCACAGACGAAGCTTGCTTTCACGTATCGGGTAGTTGCCGTGCATCAACCAGTCTCGTTGTCTGAAAACCCCCCACGTTGTCATTGAACACAGATGTGATAGTCCAAAGGTCAATGTGTGGTGTGGCCTTCTCAATGACCTCTTGGTGGTCTGTTTTTCTTGCGACGACACAGTGACCTCAACAATTTACATGAACATGTTGGAAGCATTCGCCTTCCACAGATTGAAGACCTTCAACCCGATTTCATTTTTTCAACAGGACGGCGCTCCCCCTCATTGGCCTCAGTCGTTTGAGCCGCTCTGAATGAAAAATTCCTTGTCGCTGATTGGCGAGACGGACCAACCACCTGGCCCCCACGATCACCAAACATAACCCCCCCCTTGATGTTTTACAGATCGGCACCAGGTGAAAACCTGCAGGATCATCATTCCTGGATCACAGCTGCGTGCTGTGAATGAAAGGACTTCCTCCAGAGGATGTTTACTCAACAATCCCTGGAAGAAGTCCTTTCTGTATCATTTCAACCAAAGGTGTTGATAGATCATCTGTGGTCCTCAATATATTAACCACCAAAGTTTTCCAGGTCTTTATGGAGCATCCTGTCCAAACATTTCTTTGTACAAATGTATTTGTAATATTTGTGATGTTATGTTTGTTTGTAATTTATTTGTTGACATAAAAAAGGTCCAGGTGGTCTCAAGCCTGGGTGTTGGCTTAGCGGTTAGGTTGGCTGGCTTGGGATGTTAGGGTCATGAGTTAGAATTAACACCAGGGGGGTTGACTCAACCTTGTTGTCCTTCTGAAGTTGGTGTAATGACAACCAGTGCTACATCAGCTGCAGAGCTTTTTGCCTGAGACACGTGATTAAAAATGCTCTTGGACCTATACATTCTTCCTTCAGTTTGTATGACTCGAAGTTTGTTGTGTTACTGAATGCAAAGCCATCTCGATGGGACAAGGCCAAGAGTACACGCTCGAAGACTCCTTCAAATCTCAATGCAGAGTAAAATTGAAAAGTCCGAATCCCTGACAAGGAGCCCTCAATGCAGGAGAGGTATTCAGCCAATCAAAGCCTGCGCTAGTGTTGCCCAACCTCGAGTTTGCATAGGCATCTGTGAAAATGCAAACACACTTTGCATCTGTGCTCCCTTTTAAATGCTCAGAGTCAAATAGGAAGCAGCATGTGCCATTTTAAAAAGTTTTTCTTGACTCGTGACCTGACCTGATTTTATGAGACTAAAAACTCTGGACAGGAGCAACAAAGGGTTAACGCCTGAAACATCAGCTTCTCCTTGCTTCCCAGGGTGGTGAGCAATTCTTCGACAAAGTTTTGTTGTTCCATTCGTGTTGCCACCTGTTCCACTTTTGTTTAAAACTACAAATTTGTGACTTGGAATCTTAAGACTCCAATGAAACCAATGTTTTAATGGAGCCTCTTTATTTTATATCCACTCTAGTTATTGATCTGTAGAGTTGTGAACAATCCCTGCCGGGTGCATCGCCATTAATTCCACTCGTGTCAATGTTCTCCTTTTTGGTTGGTCCTGGTGTTCCCACCTGAACCCCTGATTCCCGATGCAGGAACCCAGGTTAAAATCCCATGTGCCATGTGTTTGGCCATTGTCTTTAATGTCCTCAGTTCTTTTGAGACAATTGAACCCACACAGTGAGGGCAATGCTCACACAGACCCGCAAGGAGTTGCTTTTTCATGTCAAAGTAAAACTGATGTCTACTAAAATATTTTGGCTGGAATGTGGAATATGTACAAACTCATGCATGAGCCTCTAAGTTCATGTAAAAAAATATTAAAAACCCATTCATATTTAGCTCATTAGAAGTAAAATAATATCTCTAACCACATATGGAAATAGTCACTGATTCATGATTCTGTACATCTACCCATAGGGTGGTGGGTTGCTACTGCAGATTGTCATCTTGGCTGGATTTCATGGACGAGCTGTTGAACACCATAACATATGGATAGCTCCCACAATAATTTTCGTGTTTCGGATCACCACCGAGGCTCACCCCAAGTCTTCCATTACCTCTGCAGGTGTGTTGCGCGTGCACCTTCGGTTTTCGAGTTTATCAGTGGGAGCTCTTTCTGTGTTTATAAGTTGACATTAACAGAGTTAAATATGTAAGCACATTTCAAATTGTTGTCAGGGGAATGATAAAGTTTCTCATGTTGGATCATCGATTTTTTTTTTAACAAAAAAACATATTTTGACACCCAAAACTCATCCCTTCCCCAATGCTATATAACAGTTGACCACAAAAAAGCAGCACCCATACAATCTCCCTCGACTCTGTCTTCACCAATGAGCACTTCCCTTAACCTTCCATCTCTTCCATCTTCCTTCTGCCCTCTCTCCTTCTTTCCTATCCCCCACTGGCACATAGCGTCAAACCTTCGTCGCAAAATTATATTTGTAGTAACTTTTAATATCATCTAAACAATGATCTTCCCCTTTCGTTATTTTTTTTAAAAAGAGATTGAGGGTTGCAAATCTGCTTTCAGTCTTCTATCAAGTTTACCACATGAACCTCCTCAAGGAATGAAGGCTGGCTGAAGCGAACCTTTGCTGGCATCAGTCAAGACCAACTGAAGTCAGCAATCTGTCCGTGTGGAAGCCTTTGCTCTATGCTCTTGCCTTCTTGCACACCACTGTACAGGTACACACACCAGTACTGTACAGGTACACACCACTGCAGTACTTTAATGCCATACTGCAGTTGTATAGCCTTATCATTGTCCCCTTCAGCACATTCCCAAAGTTCTCTAATGTAACCCATTACAGTTTATATTGATTCAACCATTTTGTTGATTTGTTACCGTGAATAAAATGGTTCAAAGTATCCGTACCCATTCCTGAGTGTGTGTTTCCTTGCACTGGCCATGTTCGATGGGTGGTGCAAGACCTACTGCCAACGTGTGCCAACTGGACTGAGGCACGGTTCAACAAGATGACTGATCAGACCGCAACATTTTGATGCCTATTTAACCATAAGTTGACATATGTTTACATATGTCATTAAGTCGAAATTAACTTGTTTATAATCTGCATTGTCTCCCAATTAATTTATTTATATACCTTCACAAACTCTTGAGACGTTCATTGAAATTGAATGATCGAGAATGTTGATTTTAAATTGAAAAATATCGAGACATTGTGATAACAGGCGAGGGTGTGGGTCCAGAAGGTGAGCCAGCAGCGCTGCTGATTGATACCCGAGTGTCCCAAACTGATAAGATGGCATGGGCTCTGCCATCAGATCTTTGATTCTATCTCTTGCCTTCAGTCCAAATGAGCAACGGAAGTTGTAGAACCGGTGTCCTTCAAGACTTGGAAGCAGTTCATTCAGTCTTCTCACCGACATCTTGATACGAATCACTTCCACTTGGTGATTTTCAATCTCCAGTGTTTGACATTGGTTATACCATCTATACTTTCATATTCCACACGCCAAAAGTATACTGATTCCCAAAAGGTGATGGTTCCAAACTTGTAGATATTCTCTCTATTCATTCTGATAGCCTTGGATTTTTATCATTTCGACTTTGTACGTTCCCCTTTGGCTGTGACTTTCCAGGAGCACGCAAGTTTGGGCGTTGGGCGGAACATCCCTATGAATTGGACTTTACTGCCAGTATGCGTTTATATAACCATCTGGATGACTGCGGTTCAAAAAGGTACCAGTTTTTTTTCCATCAGGGATAGAATAAACGAGGTGAAAGATTTTTATTTTTCCCTCCATAATCGAGCTTCCAACAACATTTATTAGTTAAAGCAGAATATTTGCCAAAGAAAATTAATATTTTCGATTGAAAATATAACTCTGTAAATATGCTCAACCAAAATCACCAAGTTATCTCATAATAATCTGGGCATTGGTCACAAAACCCATTATAAGTTTTCATTCTTCTGTCATTCCCATTTTGCCACCTCCTTATCTCTCCGCATTGATTCTCTATTAACTAGTTTTACAACATCTTTTCCCAAGACGTTGCACTTCTCACTGTTTAAAAGGAATAGCCAGCCGGTTAAATCCTGTTCTTTCAGGCCATCTCCAAGTACGTTCTCTCGTCCGCATGTGTATCCCTCACTCCACATCGTCGTCCTCCTCCAACTCGTCCCGACCAACCAACGAGCTCCTCGCTTCCCTATCTCTCTAATGTCACACCAAAAAAACCGTTCCACGTGGCTTGCTCACATGACCTGGAAAGATCCACATTTCTCTCATCACTCCAGACCTCCATCCTCTTCTAGGATCTGATTATCCAGTTTTCTTTCTCATCCACCCTCAATCCGATGCCAACATCCTCCTCTCGGAAAGAAAAACTCTGGCCGTACTCGATAATCCAGGGCAGACATTCCCAAAAGTCCAGTGGACCCAGCCAAACTGCATCTCCTCGTGTGCACCAGGAATAAGGGCGGACAAAGCCATGCCCGGTTCAACTACAACCAGCATGAGGAGAACTCCCAGGCTCGTATGGATGACAGCAACGCGCTCCTCCATCCACGTAGACAAAAGCCAGACAAACAGCCACTATGTTCATGCAAACGCCACCACCTGACCCTGGCTGTAACGCTCGTCCGCTCGGCTGCCTGCGATGAGAGTTTGAGTGAGTTGAGATTTTTTTTTTGGCCTCGTGCAGCAATTTTTGTTTCTCTTTCATCTTCCCATTCCGCCGTTTACTTGCCCTCACTTTCTTTTTCAGCTCCAGCGAGCCCTTGATGTGCTTTTGGCTTGCGCGGGCGCAACCCATCCAATCGGCCTGTTTTTGGGCGAGGGTGTTCGCCTCACATGCTCCGGCAGCTGCGATGGCTGTCCAACTCAGCTCTCGAGCTCACACACTCTCTCTCCTGAAGACTTTTCATCACTTTCTGTGTTTCGCTCCTGAAAAGACTCATAGTTCAGCACGCAATGCTCTGCTCTCCTGGCGAGTGTTCACCTCCGACACAGAACTCCGTACAAAGCTCATCTTCCTTATTCGTATCGTTCTTGCTTCCATCACAATCACCAATCCAACGCAAACATTCCTCAAACTTTAAACTCCCTCTCATTTGGCCCAATTTCTGGACTATCCTCAACCACCGATCGAAGAAGACTGACAAGTCCCTCATGGAGTTCAATTAACAAGTCCAGCATTTTGTAATTCACCTTCATCAGCACTTCATCCACCTGTTCTCCTCAATATCCCTTGCTGAAGAATCTATCGGTCTGACATCTGGAGAGAGAGGATCCTTGGTAACATCAGCAACTGCAAGTTCATCCAATGAAAAAATCCTGAGCATCATCTTTCATCACTGAATCCTCAAACGCTCACACCGATGAGGCATTTTAACTGCACTTGACTCACTTTGGTTCGTTTCAAGATAAGTCTCTTGCTCAACTAACAGGAGTACAGCTGTGCGACTCTCCTCCTCAACACATCCCTCCTGGGATTGCTCCAATCCTGGCTCAACAAAACGAACTTCAGGACTCGCCTTCCTGTGAGTGCCCAGTTCGGGAAGCAGTGCTTCAGGAAGATCACTTTCTCCTCCACTGGTTCATTTGACAAGCACCCGGCTCCCTCCTTCCATTCCACTGCCTTCCTCAACATCACTGAGCGTCCCCCTGACTGTGTCCGATCCCTGCTTTGGCTTGGCAGGGGGTGTGTGGGCGGAAAATGTCACATGTTGCAAGTTCACATTTTGAGGCTGAATTGTCGCGTTCCCCATGGTTGTGCAGCTTGCGTAGATGTGGTAACGCTGATCAGATTCATTCGTCTGGACCGTCGATCTTGTAACCAGGGGCGAGAAGGTTTTGAAACCCATCATCAAGTCGATTCCCTGAACAAGTTTGAGACACGTATTGATGCCCCAGTATCAATACTCTTGTGACTTGAATTCCCTCCATTATACCAGAAAGTCACCGTGAACCTGCACTGGGGTTTGCTTCAAATCACCGCTCCACCCGATGCAAGTCGGACAATGCATCTTCAACCTTGGAACCTGGGAATTGTCCCCTCCCAGAGTCCATTCTTTTCCTTTATTCTTCCCTTTGTTCATCAATTTCACTTTCATATCCATTAATTTGTCGATTCTTTCCGTTGTTCCTTCATTTGTTCATCAATTTCGCCCTCCATTCCACCAACCTGTCTCCTAATGCCAAATTATTTCTCCTTTTCCACATTTCACTCCGTTCATCAACATTCCCCATTGTTTAAAGTGCAGCAAGTCCAATTAACTTCGTACGAGTCAGTCAGCCCAACATGGTCTCAAGAGGAATATTAACATCAACTTTAAGGTGAACAGAAACTTTTGGTCCTGTCTCCTCTCCCTTTATGTATTGTCCCACAGTATCCGTTGCTATGGTTGATTCTCATCCATCCTTTCCCCCATTCAATTGTGGCCTTTTCCACCACCCTGGCGTTTACAAAATCCAATTCCTCTTCTCCAGTTGCATTTCGGCATCCACACAGGCGTGCATAGCCCTCCAGGTCCTCATCCTCTTCGTCAACTCTTTTCTTTGTTGACCCAATTTCTTCTTCAACTTTCTCTTTCCTTTAACCTTTTCACATTTTCTTCGTCTCTCGCCTTACATTCCTTCTTACGCCGCCCAATTCTTCCTTTGATTCCTTCATTCCCTGTCCGAGTCTGGCTACTTCTCGCTTAACCGCTGCTATTTTGTTTGTCACTTCTTCCTTATCCGTCTCCATCACGGTCCAAAACTCCTTCCACATTCCCCTTCACCCCATTTATTTCCTCACGTGTGTCTTGATCTCATCTGCCATCTTCCGGTCCATCTTTTTGCATCTCGTCCTTCACCTCCGCCAGCCGACGTCCAGCTTTGCTGCCCCACCTTTACCTTTTCCAGCTCAGCCCTCAGCTCCATTGACCCGCTTTCATTTCCTCCCTGATTGCATGGCCATCACTCACATATTCCCATCCATTTTTTTGGTTGGACTTTAATGGAACGGGTAGTGTATGGTGTGTGTGTGGGTGAGGTGGGGGGGGGGGTTATTTTGAGCAGTTGTTGAGTTGTCAAAGTTCTGGCTCCCAGAAGCAAAAAAGATTTCTGAAGCTATGCATGGAGAATAACTCGAGCAAAGTTTTCCAACAAATTCTCGACATTTATTTGTTGTTCCTGTGTCCCAAAGGCGTCTTTGGTAACAATAGCTTTTTCAGTAGACCATTGTGTGTGTGTGTGTGTGTGTGTGGTGTGTGTGGTGTGTGTGTGACAGAATGTATCAGTGATAACTATCCACTACATGCTTGGTGAGGTACAATATGGTGCAGAGTCACGATGACTATGATCGACGCTTGCTCAATTGTTTGACCAGGGTGAGTGTCTCACTGGAAACTTCACAACATAATTATATAACATAAAATGATTTAATGTAGTTGTAGAACATGTTTCTAAGATGTCGACACTACATTTAATAGACAACGTGGTTAAAAAAAAACATGTATATTTCTGCCTTTTAGCTTCAAAATTGGTCAATAGAGTTGATTAGTGAATGTTCCGAACCCATTCCCCCCTTCCTCTTAATTATGCTTGACACAAACTTCTAGGACAATGATCTGCATGGCGATGTCTGGGATACCATTCTGAGATTCTGAAATCACACTCAACCAAAATTGTTGGGGTGATTTGACATGTCGGGTCAATTTCTGTGACTTCCCCTCCATTCCCACTTCGTTCATCTGTGTGTTGTGCCGTCCTCCAAAGAGTGACGACTCCGTCTACATCTCTCTCTCTCTCAGACAACATGAACAAACTTTTAACCACTCATCCCAACTCTCTCTTCCTCATGTGTAAGAAATCGTCACCGGGCAACTTGGCTGGGTGTTGGTACCTCTCACCAGCCATGGCACTTCAGCAAAGGACTTCCTTCTCTAACTCCATGGGACTGACTCACTCTGCGAACTTTCTCACCAGATTTCTCCAAAAGGCAAATCCTGCCTCTACACTTGGTGATAACTAACTTTCCCGCAATGTCTTCTACCTTCCTCTGCTCCAATTGGTTAATCTGATCATATGCTTGTGAAATCAACATCTCTTCGTCTATTCTCAGAGAGCTGCAACAATTGGCAGGAGCTGCAAGCAGCCATCTTCTTCAGGACCGGTTCCCATATCTACTGCCCTGTTGTTAAATGAGCCTGGGATTCTTTCACAGAATCATCTCTCTCTCTCTCTCTCTCTCTCTCTCTCTCTCTCTCTCTCTCTCTCTCTCTCTCTCCTCTCTCTCTCTCTCTCTCTCTCTCTCTCTCTCTCTCTCTCTCTCTCTCTCTCTCTCTCTCTCTCTCTCTCTCTCGCACAGATTTATCCCATCTTGTCTTCAATTATCCTACCTTCTCCCAACCATGATACAGTTGTGGTGAAGCAGTTGCTCTGAAACAACTTGCCTTCTCTTCCTGGAAGGCAAATCCGACGAAGGCAATCTCAGTGCTTTCCAAAAAGTCCGCAACAAGTATGTGTCCACTCTCAGGAGAGCCAGAAAAAAAACATCTCTCTAACCTCAAGAATGAACTTTAAAACTTGTCTCCCTCCTTCTAAATACTGGTGATGCCTTAAGTCTGTCTCTGAAGTATGCTTCTCTTGCATCCCTTTCCTCTCTTCAAATGTCACCACGGCTAAATCCGCGAGTGATAAGGGTGAATGCCTCAATTCTGTGTTTGCTTCCAAATCTTGTGTCCCAACCCCTCACTCTCGGTGCCCATCCTTCCCTGCCTTTGGCAGCAATTACAGCTTCACGTCTTCATGCGTATGTCTGTATCAGCTT
>JAXMNL010000943.1:15127-28156 GCA_035128595.1 Eptatretus atami
CTGTTGGAACGAAAATGTTGAGCAGTCTAAGGTCTTTTGCACTCTGAAGCAGGTTCTCCTCAAGGATTTTCCTGTATTCTGCTCCATTCTGTGTTCCCTCTATCCTTAGAAGTCTCCCAGTCTCTGCTGCTGAAAACCATCGCCGTACCACCATGCTTCACCGAAGGGATGGTGTGAGATGGATGATGAGCTGTGTTTGGTTTCCGACAAAGGCAGCGCTTTGCATTCAAACCAAAGAGTTCAGTTTTCGTCTCATCAGTCCACAGAATATTTTTGCCTCGTGCTCTCAGAGTCTTTCATGTGCCTTTTTGCAAAGTCCAGGTGTGCTGTCAGGTGCCTTTTTCTCAGTAGTGGCTTCCGCTCTCCCATAAAGCCTGGATTTGTGAAGTGCTGCAGAAACTGTTGTCCTTCCGGCAGGTTCTCCCATATCAGCAAAGAAACTCTGTAGTTCCAGCAGAGTGGTCATTGGGTTCTTGGTCACCTCCCTGACTGAGGTCGTTCTTGCCCGGTTGCTCAGTTTGGTCGGACGGCCAGATCTAGGAAAAGTCTGGATAGATCCATATTCTTTCCATTTGATTAAACAATGCATTTTATCAAGTATAATTTGCGAAGAGGCTTTTTACACTGAATTGTTTTTTTTGATAATTTTTAAAATGCCTTTTTCATTGTTTGCTTCATAGTGGGCAATGAAAATTCTTCGGTGTATCCTCAGGTTTGGTTTGGTGAAAAAATGTTGGATTTTGTTTGGTGAAAAAATGGTTGATCCATCATTCTGCTTTTTCACTGGATACAAAATCCCCACATGCAAAACTACAGCACAGTACAACGACTACATCCAGACCCTGCCAATGGTGGACAGTCCAGAAGTGTTTGGACTGCCCCAAACGCTGACATCACGTACGTGTTCTTTTTTTTGTCGGACAACAAATGTTGGTCAATTTCAAGTATCAACAATTTACTGTTTTTGACACTGCAGAAAACATTTCATAAACCCAAGATGCCTTCTGCATTAGTTTTCTGAATCTCAACACTTATAGCTCTCATCAAGCTTTCATATAACCGTGACATGGCTTTAGCTTTTCATCCATTGCTTGATATGTTCTCCTTGGACATATCGGATGTCTGACAATGAAGACAAAGTACGACGAGTTTCAACCCAGCACACATGCACGCAGGGAAATCGTCATGTTGCCAATCCCATTTATTGACGGCTGCGCCGGACGCAACATAGTCATGCCTCACACACGTCACACGTCTCCCCCCGAGTTGATTAACACCTTTCACCCCAAGAATACTTTGAACTTAACATTCGCAAGAAAAGTCCCTTCGTTAATTTTTCTTGAAACAAAATGGTAAACTCAGTTCAGTGAACACAATCATACTTAGCACGGAAACGACAAATGTTCATCATTGGTTAGATATCTATCGTATTCGTCCTGATGAGGGTAAACAAGCCAGAAATCCAGATAGGCGGCTCCGTTTGATGTTTAACTGATGTTGACAATGTAATCTTTGTCTGTTTGACAGTCGCTGGGCCGAGACCTCCGGGTTGAGGCAACGCTTTGGTGTAGGACTATGTCTAATGGAGATCGGCGGAGTGCTCGTCACACGCCACATGTTTCGATTTACCCACCGATCACATAATATGCCTTCTGGTTGAATGGTTTGCATTAGCGGGAGCAATTGGCTAGGTAGCAGACAGACAGTTGTTCTTTGCGGATTATGCAGTTTTACCATGTGAGACATAATCCCCGGTATTCTCACCCTCACAGTCAGGAGTGTGGAGGTACTTACATAATATATATATATATAATTATATATATATATAATTATATATATATATATATATATACAGCGGTAGGCGACATGGCTGCTCGCTCTAGATGTGAAAGCTGCCCGACGCGACTAGCCGAATTCATGTACATGCTATCAATCAATTTAGCACAATAAATATGATTATCACAGCCCCTTTAGTTTGCGCCCAGAAACCCGCCTTGTGAAATTTCAGGCATGTTTCCAAAGAGACTCGAACAAATGGCAGCCCTGGTAATTCCATTTATCTATTCGCAAAATATTTTATTTTTTTATATGATGCTGTAAGACATTCTCCTTGGGCACAAAAAAACAGGTCCCTCGGAGGTCCAGTTTCGGAGTGTTGATTTTTTTGTACAGTCCACAATAAGTGTACGATGTACGATAAAGTATTTTAGCTGTTGCTAAGCAACGGAGGTGTGGGATAGTAACCATTCATGTTTGTGTACATGCTAGCCACATTGTACACATTTCACCCAAGTTTCATCAAAATCAGTCTCTTTCTCTTAGAGATATTCGCAATTAACTGTTTCTGAATGTTCGACATGTACTCGCCCAAAACCTATCTCTCTACAAATATTTTTTTTAGGGCTGCAAATTTGCATGAAGGAGCGAGATAGATTGCACACAGAACTGTAAGCTTCGATTTATTTTTTTTTTTGATTTTTTTTCGATTTTTTGACCACTTTAAAGGGCCGTTGCTAGGGCCCGGGGTCCCATATTCGAAACACACGATCCCAGAAATATGGTCCTACCTACCAAATTTCATTGGAATCGGTTGAGTGGTTAGCCCCTAGGCTTGACCAAAGTTTCGCGGACAGACAGACAGATGGAATGTCCAGAATAAGGATGCTCTAAGAGCAGCCAATATAGATTATATATTTATATATACAAATCTTAAGTGATACCAACTGCAAACCACCTGATACAAAATCGCAACAACAACTGTGAAAAACAACAAAAATAAACACTTTTTACCGGTTCTGCCGAAGGAAGCTCTGAAGTTTCCACATGAACCTCAACCGGAAATCTATTTTATGAAATTTATTTGTGAACTCAACCATCGCCACACTCTTTACCAAAATGGTAATATATATATATATATATATATATATATATATATATATATAATATATTATATAGTCTCTTATTACAACGAACAAGCCAATATTCAAGTTCTGATTTTTGCACCACATACCATCTCTTGGTTTCCTCTCCTCCCCATGATTCTCTTGTTTATTTTCATGCCGCACTTTGATTCAGGTACCAGAGCAACTCGGCTTGTGAGGTGGTTGATACCATCATGAACATCAGCCCCAAAGATAGTGGGAGTGGTGAGGGTGACACACGCGAGTCACTCGTCCACAATCAAGCACTTCGATGCTGGAAAAGCTCCCGCCAACTACGTCGCTCATGAGGTGTGCTGACACATGAGAACATTCTTTACCGTGTCCATCTTGATCAAGTACAGAATATTCTCTCTTCAAATATTGATTCTGGTTCCAGGTCTGAGTGACGTGAACATTGGTTTTACTGCGCCCTTGTAGCTCATCAGAGCTGAGTTATGCCTGGTGTTGGCTTAACGGTTTGGGTGGTGGCTTGGCTTCCGAGGATCCTGAGTTCAAATCCCACTCGCTGATTGAATTAATACCAGGTGGGGTTGACTCTGCCGTTCATCCTTCCGAGGTCGGCCAAAATGATTGCCAGCTTGCTGGTATCCTGTGTCGGAGTGGTGACCCATCCAGGATTGTTACCAATAGCCAAGGGACTGTTTCCAGCACACCACTACTCTGCACAGAGTTGGTCCAATGGATGGATGGAAAGCTAAGATTTCCACAACATATTTGTCCTGTCTTCTGATGCTGTTTAATTCCTGTGATGCTAATTGATTTTCAACCCATTCCTGTGTCTTATCCGTAACTTGTTGGTGTATATTGTCAAATTCGTTCAGGTGTCTGGCCTGACTCCCCCAGGCCTCAGCTCGTAAACCTGTCAGACATGTGCCTCGTTTACCTCTGCACAATCACCGAACGCTTCACTGCCTGGTATACCATCCTCCCAACGTTGAGGACTCTCTATTTCCTCTTTTTTCTCGAAATACCGTGAAACCACAAGATACAGAACAACTGCTCACCTCACTCATTCATTACTACTTTTTTGTCCCACCAGTGGAACCAACTTCCTGAGTCTCTTCAATCTTATTCTTCGCTCCAAATGACTTCAACACGCTATTCACCACCATCTCAGACCCCCCCCATCTGCTACCATGACCTTTTCTACCCCCGTCAACATCCTCCCCAATCCCACCTCTTTCCAAGTCTCCTGTTTTTCATTCCTGAAAATGTACTGCTGCTGTCCATTTGTTCACCCCCCGTGTCCTCCCCTTGCCCTCATTCTTCCAACACCCCTATTTCTCCATTATCCGATAGTTTGTCCCTCAACCTTGCTGTCGGTGTGCACCACTCCCTCGTTTCCCTTTCTTTCTTCTGTTCTTTTTGTTCTGTTGCATCCTCGTTCATTGTATGTTCTCGCTCAGCATTGTATACAAAAAGCCTCGACATTGGAGACAAAACAAAACTCCAAATCTCCCATCCGAACTCTCTTTTTCTCATTTGTGCATCTTCAACTGCCAGCTGGCTGGAATTGGCTTGGCAACACCAGTCATGGCATTGCAACAAAGGACTTCTGCTATTGTGTTGGCTTTACCCGATCTGTAAACTTCCCAACCTGGATTCTGGGATGTCTTCCTCCTGAAACTCCAAATGATAACTTTCCTTTCAATTCTCTTGTTCCTGTTCTGTCCCTATTGGCTCTTCTGATCACTTTCTTGTCAAGGCCCATATCCCTCCAGCTATTGTAAGGACCAACCTCTGTGAACAGACTATGGTTATTCGCCAGTCCAACTGCAAGGACTTCTCTCTGAATAGAAGACTTTTCTCTTGATTCCACCTGGAAATATTTTCTCTACGTACTGGTTTATTTCCCATCCTGTCTATGGCTTTCCTTTTATCCTCCAAACATTGGTACACTGTATCATGTGAGGACCTGGTTGCAGTCAAGTCAAGAGGTGGTTGCAGTTACCAGCTGGTTATGAGTGCAACATTCTCAAATCCGACTCTGCTTTTCTTCCAGCCCATGTGTTTGATCTATTCAGTCTGTCCTCCTTTGGCCGATATGCCCTCTCCATGGAGGTCAGTAAACATCACTCCCATCACAAAAAGGGTGCAGAAACAGACCCTACTCACGATGGGCTAATGAGCTGCTTTCCTTTACCAGCAAATCATGATATCCATCACTTGCTGATGAGGTCAAGTCTTTTCTGTTGTCAAAAAGCCTGATCTCGACCATCATTTTGGATTCAGTCCTGGGCATCAACCCTGGACATGCTTCTGCTCCTCCTCAACAATGGTTGGAGGCTCTCAATCTCAAAAAGAGGTTAGAACTGTCTCCCTCGACAAAATCTCATGCATTCAACGAAGTCTAGCATCCTGCTTTGCTTGCCAAGCTCTCTGCCTGGTGAATGGAAGTTACCTTTCTTCTGAGATTTCTCACCTGCTCCACTCACGCAGTCAGCGTGTCGCCATCAACGAATCCTCTCCCTCATCTCCCGTGGAGGATGTAATTTTTGGGTCCATTCTTATTCCTAATCTATAAAATGACCTTCCAATGCTCTGGAAACCCCTCTTTCCCTTTTTGCAAAGACTTCACATTGTGCTATGCAGTGACCCATCCCCTCGACGAGGCAGAGAGCAGCTGCATCTTTCACCACTGATCTGGGAAATATTGGAAACTGGTCTGATAAAGGACCTGTCCTACAATTCCAGGTAGTCTCACAGTATCACTCTGGATGATCATCAAACAAAACCACCTATCTATTTCCTTGTCAATCAGTGGAAAAGGTTCCAGTCTCTTGAAGTTCTTGGACTCATTGTCACCATGACCTTTCCTGGACCCACCCATAGCAAAGCTGGACTCTGAAGCCAGTCGCGGACTTGGCATTATCTCTTGATCCAGTCTTACCTTGGAAATCCACCTTCATTCCAGAATTTCTCACTCAGTACCAAAGCTGTCTTCACTTTCACTCTCACTCACTCAGTTGTCTGCAGCTCAGTGGAGTCCTCCCTCTCCACTGTGGGCTGGCACCTCTGCGGAACATGTCTCTCCTGGATTCTGTGGAATCTAAAACCTTTTAAATTATTGGAATCTCCGTAATCAAGCCGAAGCACAAGATCTGTTGCTTTTACATTTTCAGCAGGTCGGTGTCTCTGTTTTTGCTGACCTCTTCTCCTACATTGCTCTCTCTCTCTGCTTTGTCAGTTCCCCTGAACCTCCTGATGAACTCCAGGATACACATGCATGAGATGCAGTAAACCCCGACTGGCTAAACATCCAAAATCCAGGTTGACTGCCACCTCAACTCTTTTATTCCTCCCTTCTCCTGTCTATGGAACCACCTTCCAGAGGTGAGTTTGTCTCAATCTTCCCTGCAGGGTTTCAAGCAAGCAGGCACAGCCATCTCTTGTCATCCCCAATTCTGTCCCATGATCTTATTTCCCCGTTAACCTTTGCTAACGCCCGAACATCTTACTTGCCAGTTTCAGTGCTCCCTCCCCTCCTCTCTTTCCTCGAATGTTTGTTCATTCCTTGATGTTTGTTCCACTGTCAGTCTTCCTTGCTCTTCCACGAAGCCTCGCTCCTCAATGAAAAATATTTTTTAAAAGCCAACAACACACACAACACCATGCACACAAGATTGTAGTCAGATAAATTGGAGCTGGCAGCTTATCTACAGAGAGTGTCCATGGGAAGGACCAGTCTAGAAGCCTGGAAGGTTCTTCCATAGAATGGGAGAAGTAGGACTAAAAGAGTTGAGTGTGCAGTCTACCTGATTTTGGAAGTTTAACGAGAGGGTGACCTGGAAGATTATTGAGTGCATCCTTAGTTGTTGGGGAAGGTCAGAGGACTGAGGAAGTGGCCAAAGGAGATGACCAGACTGAATAGTGCATATTAGGGGCGGGCGAGAATGGCAGAGAAGAAGACGAGTCTCCGTAGACGATAGGAGGATGGGTTTGCCACATGAGATTTGGAGACAAAGACAGAGTTTGGACATTCTGCCTTATCTCGGACAGAGTCTGCAGTGCTGCCATTTGAGGCGAGGAACGAGATGGAAATGTGGGTTTGAAGGTTCACGGATTGATTCAGGTCCACGGACTCACAGAAGTCCTTTGCTGCAGCGTCGTAAATGGAGAATGAAGTACCAACACCCAGTCAATTGGTATGGTGACAATTGGAATCAGCACATATGAGAAATAGGCAGTTGGGATGGGAGGACAAAACTTGATCCATGTTGACAGAGAGAGGGAGAGAGATTTAAATGGAGTCGTCACTGTTCGGAGGTGGGTGAAGCACAAGGGTACTCCTGGGGGATAGGGGGGGGTGTAAAAGCAGCAGCACACAGACATTGATATCAATGGAGTTCTTGATATAAACTGCAACTCCGCCACCAGGACAGGGTTCAGTCCTGCCAAACCAGAAGAGACAATAGCAAGGGAGAGACGCAAGGGGTCGGGACCATCCTGTGGGAGGAAGAGATGTCTGTTAGCAGATAAATGTCTGGTTTATCAGCAGCAGCCTAATTAAGAGATCTGTCAGATTGAGCAGAGGCCTCTGATGTTGAGAGGTCCACATAGTTAGGGTCGGGGAGGAGGCGCTGTTGGGCTTGCATGAACTGGGAGAAGGTTTGGGAAACATGGATAATGGGTGGGAAGCATGAGAGGGGTGTGGGAGAAGGGATGTAGTGTGGTACAAGGAGGAAGCAGGGCGAGAGGACAGGGGTTAGGAGAGCTGGAATGAGGCAATGGGAGGGGAAGCTAGGAGGAGGGGGAGAGGTGGAGCGAGGAGGGTATGGCAGAGGTAGCGGTAGGCTCTGAGAGGATGTAGGTCAATCAAGGGGACATGGGATGGAGGTACGCTGAATGGGGGTCACCGAGTGGGGGTGAGTGGATGCAGGTGTGAAGAGATGATTAGCGAGGTATTGAGTCAAAGGGTTTAAACCACTGCTGAATTCGAGGGGCAGGGCGCTCCGACCCTCTGATTTTTACATTCAAACTTGGTTAAACAAATTGGTTTGAACTTCCACTTGGAGAAACTTGTTCCCAATGAACGTTCATGCTTTTTCATTTTGATTGATCGAACTTTCATCAACATGTGCTTGACAATCTATTTCAAACTGCGCACCGTTAATCCAGCAGACACTCTTCCTTCTTTCTTTCTTCTCTCTCTCTCTCTTCCTTTGGCCATCCTCCCTCAAGCTCATCCTAACATCCTCCCTTTCTCAACTCTTAAAAACATGTTTCCTCCCAAAAATTTTTTTTTTCCTGCTCGCTTCATTCCATCTCTTGCTTTGTCCAAAACTGTGGCCCCCTTTCACTACCATCTCGCAGTAGCGTCACCTTCTCCATCTTTCACCTTTTGCTCTTCCACGAGCCTCGGACCTTGTACCTCGATAATTAGAACATTTTTTACAATTTTGGCATCTTCAACGGTGGTGCGCCACGCATGTCAAAAAGTTTTATTTGCTCAGACAGGGATAACTGAGTGCAAAACTATAGTCACACATGATGATTGGCTTGTTATTCTCCCTTTGTTTCAACAATAGTTTCGATTTGCATGAAAGTGACAAAGATAATAAATAAAAAAAAACTGGGAAGGAGTGATTTGTTTTCACTGCTTGGGGGTTTTTGTCATTCGTTTTCCATTGTTTGAAACAATGCCTTACACCGAATCATCTTGTTTGATTCATCTTCATCTTCATGTTATTTGCACGTCGAGCATCTGCCGTGAGCATGCACAGGCATTGTTGTTGTTCTTGTCCCTTAACCATTATTCAATTTACATGGGCGTTGTTGGTTTAAACCGAGACTGGAAGATCTTTTGGTGTAAGAGTTAACTAATGGTGTCAGCTTAATCATCATATTAATTTTCTATCTGAATGAATCCATCATCCATTCATGGACCTATATCGTGGTGCAGGAGCAGTTTGTTCGCTGCCGGTGGGCAGCAGCTCTCCTTGGCTATTGACCAAATCCTGTCAACGGGATCGCCCATCACGCACACAGGTGTCCAGCACACTAACACAATTTGCCTATTTTGCCGACATCGTGAAGGGATACGGCAAGATCAACGCCACCTTGGCTCTTAATTCAACCGCAGCAGGGGGATATTGGAACTCAGAACCCAAGGATTCCCAAAGCCCCGACCCAGGACCTTACGCCATAACCAGGAGTAGATCTGAATTGAAAACAATCACAGTGTAAATGGATTCATGTGAATCTGACTGATTTTCCCAATCGAAGCACGTTACCTCAGATAAGTTGGATATCGAATAGTACAAATGTTAGCCAGACTGTGTATGATTTTCCAACCTTTATTTTACAAATTTCCCCTGCAAGGCACTGTGAACAAAAAACGATTAGCGTTCACGTCATTTCAGGTATGAATTTGTGGTTGTCCGCAGCGAATGTGACCTGTCCTTGTCCCTTGGCTGCTAGATGCGGGAATGAACATTAGCGCTCGCGGACTAACAGAGCAGCCGTGATCGTGTTGTTGTACTGGGTGGGATTTTGTCATGTGTTTGCGATTCCTTGTACTTCCATGCATAGACAACCGTTTTGGACAGGTTAAGCCTGAACAAGTACCTGAGGGTTTAAGAAGCCTGCCATCCAGAAACCTCGGCCTCGACTTAAAACTATCCACCTGTTGAGGACTGGGCATCTGCTCGAGCCAGATTTCTGTGAACCAGAACCGTAGAGCTAAGGGATTCCCAGGGAAATTTTTTCCGCCACAGGCTGGGCTACTCTGAGCATCGGATATGTTGCTCCAGGGCATCAGAAAGGTTTTATTCAGGAAAAAAAAAAAAATATGAGCAAGATTAAAGAATAAACATCGCCTGGAGCAAGTGGGCAGCAATTACAATTGGAAGTCGTGACGGGCTTACAAGTTGTACATGTTGAAGTGTGGGTATCTTTTGCTGTGAATGATCGCAAAAAATGCATTTGTATAAATGATTATTAAGGATTTAAGATACCTGTTTTCAAACATCGTGTGTGGTAATGTATGGTCATGGTTGTTATGGATTTCAGAATCAGATCCGACCGAATGCACCACACACACACAACATCTCGGCTCTCAAGACAGTATTTCCATAAATGCATGTTCACAATGGACGCCATCCCCGTCTGTCTGGATTCTAACTCTTTGATGCGTTGGAGAAGGGGTATAGAACAGATTCCCTTTGTTTGTGATGGCCTTTCTTCTTCACGACACGTTCATGCACGGAGAGATCGCCGGTTCGCCAACGCGGGGCTCGTTCTACTACTTTCCATCGGACAGCAATTGGCTGGAGGTGGACGACATTTACACTTGGACTTACAGACATTTGATTTAAACACAACTCTGCGGCTTTTCCTGAATGGTTATTCTGATGGTCAAATACGGCTGTGGATCATTAACCTCACATACCTTCTCTTTCATTGACGTACGATACCTAATCTACAACTACGCCTGATTCTTGTCGTACCTGATTACTTGGCGTCCCTGTTCCCTGGATGTGACGACGTGATGTCGATTGGTGGTTCGAGCCTGTTTGCGGGTGGTGCACAGCAAGGCAGGCGCCGGCAGCGCGACCAAGGCACGCTCACACATTTTGGGACATTTTATTGGACGCAAGATGACTTCTGCCTCGTAAGCTGAGACCGGATTTCTTCCCCCGAATGCATCTGCTAGGGTACCCATGTCTAGCGTCTAATTGTTAAGTAAGACATAGTGATAAAAAAAAATCTCCTCTTTGTCTATTTTCTTCAATGCCTGTTTAATTCCTTGTTTGCTTGAGATTATTTTGATTGATTTGAATTCATCCATTTACACCACAAGGACAGAAAAAAAGTTTTTCAGTTTATTTATTTCTTAATAATAAATTCATTGTTGACGATTCCAACCTGTCCGTGCACGTCCTTTCCTTCATTGATCCAGGCATCGTCCGAACCTAGATAGACTGGGAGGTAATTCCCAAACTAATTAACCTGTTCATAGTCGGCAGGCACAAGCGGAAAAACGCTTCGGACGCCCTGATTAAGACAATCAACAAAAGATTGGTGCATCGCCGAGGGCGCGTTCCTGGTCAGGAGGCACGTGACCCCTCGTTAAACGCGAAATTAGACGGTGATGAAAAAACGGCAAAATCATCAATCGACGTGAAAACGTCACAGTTATGATCCGGATGACGGATGGAAATAAATGTTTTAAATTTCAACTTGATCGGACGCATGGTCTGGCAGGCAGATTATTTAATATTTCAATCTGTGTTCAGGTTCAGGAATTTTAATCAAACTTGGTACAAGTCTGTATTTATGTTATAAACGTGACGTCAAAGGTTGTTCGTTCTATTTTTATTCTTATTTTGCCTTTTTAAATAAAAAATAAAAAATATCATTCTGATTTTGTTCCTTTTTACAATTTATCTTATTTTTGGAATCCTAATTTTTGGGGGTGGAGGTGGAGGGACGAGGACGGTCGTTGGATGAAGAATGAACAAGCATGATCAGCACACTCATTTGGATTGACGTCAATCCAAAGAAGATTAATTGTGAAAAGACTTAAAATCAAAATAAGACTTTCATACACATCACAACTCATGACACCTCAGGATGCAACCCCCACCATTCGAACACAAGCTCCTCTTCAGTACAACAATCATCCATGTACGCCCTCCCTCCACGCTTCCAGGAACCCGTATAAATCCCAGTTTAAATATTTCTCCTGTTTTTGCTGCAATCAGCTTTCCAGGGAGACAATCCCATGAATTAATATTCCTGAGTGGAGGACCACCACATGACTCCTGTCTTACCACCTGTTCTTCACTCTGCGACCCCTGGTCTGTACTGTGAATTTTACTGAATAAAGTCTTCTTGCGTTCATTTTGTTTATTCCCCTTCATTTATCTCAAACATCTCCATCAGATCCTCGTAAATCACCTCCTTTCTCATGGAAATAAAGTGCTGTCTCCTCACGTAGCTCGACCTGAATCAATCTTGTTGCTCTCCATTGTTCCTCTATTGTTCTGCCAGCTTCGTCCTCCTCAGATGTGGTGAATGAAAGTTGTTTACAATATTTGGGTGAGGTCTCTCACTAAATGTCCTGTGTCAGGTTCAAACGAACTCTTTTTGATTTTAAATTTATCCCCCCTGGAAATCCTATTGGCTCAACCTCATAGCTGTCTCGCACGCGTGCTGCACCTACTACCTGCCCCAGATCCTTCTCCTGTGTCACATGTTCAAAGACTGCTTCTGCATCCTGCATTCTCTATTCTCATTATTTTTACCCATTCCCGCACCGACATTTAAAATTTTAAAACTGTATCTCCCAATCTTTTTGCCCAATCTATGAAGGTATCTTGACTCGCCTCAATCGAGATGACCCTCCTCTCTCTCCTCTGGCCTCTGCCTCCCTCGAAGCTACTAGGTATCATCTGCACATTTGAAAAGTCCCATTTTAAGCCCAATGTACAAATCATTCATGTGAGTTATTAATAATTCTGGTGCACTCACAAATACTAATCCCTGAGGTTTCCCACTACTTACAACACTGAAACAGATGAATGTCTTGTGTTGACACAAACAGGATGGCACTTCAGTGCATGGGAAATATTATTCAGCTTTTTATAAATGTTAATACACTTTTTTTGCTGGAATGATTGAAATAAACTACATATTATTGAAATAATACAAAAAGACTCCAAAAACAAGTGTTTTTTTAAAAAAAAAAGTGCAACTTGTGCTAACCTCCACTCATAATGATTGTGCCACCAATAGCCAGGTTCAGATCTGAAAGGCTGGAGTACACCAGTGATATGACCTTCTGCATGCGGTCAATTTCCTGGCGCAGGAAAATGCTCATCGAGTTGAGAGGTCCCATCTTTTGCAGACGTGCCTTCACCTGTACAAGGACGACAAGCAACAGGTGTGAGAACTCCAGATCATTCTGTGCTTCCAGATGTTTTTTGCTCATGTGGAGTCTCAGGTTGCCTCATGGGTAAAGGATTCAATGTGGGATGCACTGTGAGGTTTCACTGGTCATGCGGTGGGAAGAGGAGAGGGAAGGTGGAGTTTCACACTCAGGTTGGTATTTTGAGTTTCATAAAACCAGTCGTGCCACATTTAT
>JAXMNL010000944.1:599-25572 GCA_035128595.1 Eptatretus atami
GGTGGGTTGTGTGAGAAGAGCACGGAGAGGCTATGAGAGTGTGGTGGGAGAATAAGGCAGTCAAAGGTCATGAGGGGTGGGTTTGATAAATACGAGAAGGAGGGCTCACAGTTCGGAAGGTGGTGGGAGACGTTAAGATGGTCAAGGGTAGAGGAAGGCTGTTTGAGGGAGGGTAAGATGGCAGAGAGGGCATCGGGAGTTGGTTGGGTATATGAGGAAAGAGCAGGTTCGAAATAAGAGGGATGGGGGAAAAAGAGAGTGGACAGGTTCAGATGGTGTGGTTGGGAATGATGATTGTACAGAGGGGGCGGGAAAGTGATAGAGTGCCAGAGGGGTGGGAGAGTAAGAGAGAGGACAGAGGGGGATGGGAATACGCAGATGGTTGTTAGGGCAGAGGTGAGTTATGGAAAGAGAGCAAGAGTGGCTGGATGTATGATCATGAGGGAGCAGGGGAAAGGGATGGGCAGACAGGAATTAAGCGCAGGTGTATGGTGTTGGGTAGAGACAGAGTCCACAGAGAGGTGGGTTAGGTGGGAAGAAGGAGGGGGAGAGGCACAACGGAAGAGGTGTGGGGAGATCCGAGGATAGTGGGAGGTCATTGAGTGGGTGATAGGGTCGGATGGGGAGATAAGTGAAGAGAGGAGTGTGAGCGGATCAGGAGGTTGGTGTGTAGAGTATAAGGAATGGCAGAAGAGGGACAGGGAGGGGGGAGTGAGTGAGGTGGGAAAGTAGGGCAGAAGGGTGGGGAAAGTGCAGAGGGCAGAGAGGAGGTGGGGAAAGAAGTGAAGAGTGAGCAGCAGGGCGAGTGAGAGGGTAGAGGATGTATGGATAGGTCATGAAATGGGGTATGGGGGAGGGAAAAGATGGAGACTGCGCATGGTAGGGTGGTTGTTTGGGTGCTGTATAAGGAATTCGGGGAGGATGTTAGGAGGGGCAAGGGAGGGGGTGGGGAAGAAAGTGACCGAAGGGCGAATTGGTGGTAGTGTAGAAAGAATGCGGAGGGCAGAGAGAGGATGGGGGGAAAGAGTAGAGGAGGTCGGGCAGATGGGTTGTTGGAAAGTTAGAGGCGGGAGGGTGGGAGAGAAGAAGAGGAGGTCACGGAGGAGTGGTTGGTATATGATGAGTGCAAGAGGGTTGGGAAAATCGAAGAGCTAGTAGGGTGTGGGAAAGAAAGAGAGGACAAGTAGGTGGAGTCAGTGTAAGATCAGTAGGTCATTGGTAGAGGGTGGGAATGCCAGACTGAGGTCAGATGAGGTGTGAGGGAGATCCAAGGAGTGGCTGAGTAGCGGTATGGGAGTATGCTAGTGATGCATGGTAGGTAGTGGGCGGAGTATGATGAGGGACGAGGAGAGCAGAGGTGTGGGCAGGAATCTTAGTAGGCTATTGAGATAGGGGTGTGGAGACTCGTAGTAGGGTTCAAGAGGAGGGATGGAGGGAGAGGCAGGAGTCGGACTATGAGTGTGGTTTGGGAAGGATACTAGAGTACGGTACTGGTGATGAGGGTGGGAGACAGAGCGGAGGGAGAGAGGAAGTGTGGGTCGGATAGAGCAGATTGTTGCTTATGGTAGGTTTGTGAGGGGTAGGGGTCGGAAGACTAGGAGGCATAAGTGTGGTGGGAGACAGAGGAAGCATGAGGGAGGCAGAGGGGGTCGTGATGTGGTGAGACGATGGAGAGGCATGAAGGGCGGTTGGGTTTAGGGGATAATCATTAAGATTAGGAGAGAGGGAGGTGGGGAGGAGAGGGCTTATGATAGGTGCTAGCATGGGTTGTGGTTGGGGTACAAGGAGGGCTGTAGGATGGCGTTAAAGGGGGAGGGGAAGGGGTGAAGACTACGGAGTAGTGGTTTTCATGGATTTAGGGGTGTTAGAGAACAGAGGTCGAGCAAGAGGGTGTGGGGAGACTTAGAGATGTGAACAGAGAAGGGGATGGGGTTAGACAGAGGAGAGTAGGGTGTGTGGGTGGTTATGGATCACGGAGATGCGTACTGTTATCAGAGGAAAGGTGAGGGTGGGAGTCGAATGAGTTGCGATGTATGGGGGTGGGAGTGACAGAGGTCATAGGGTGTGAGTGGGAGATCAGAGGCATGTCGAAGGGGTGTGTAGTAAGAGACAAGAAGGTCAATGAGGGGTCCTATTGTGGAGTATACGGGATTGAGGTAGAGGGGGTGGGAGATAATCATGTAGGGGCATAGGGTAGGGGTGGGAGACATATGAGGCAGGAGGGTGGGATAGACTTTAGAAAAGACGTCGGGTCAGAGAGTGGGGGGTTTTGAACCTAGACGCGGGAGTAAGTGGGTGACAGAGCCGTCAAGGAAGGGGTGCGACGCGAGAGGGGTTGCGAACAGACGCGAGATGGGTACGTGACAGACGGGGCAGAGAGGGAGGGTAGGAGAACAAAGACGCGAGAGTGGCGATGTTTATCAGACTGGCATAGTTTGTAGGGTCGGGACACAGAGGTCAATAGAGGGATGAGACGAGAGGAAAGGCAGATGTACGGGAGATGTGAGCAGGTTAGCAATGTAGAGGGTGAGACGAGTAGGGTACAGAGGTGGATAGGTAGGGGGTCGGAGGAGTTGCATAGAGTGGGACGGAGATGAGCGAAGATGGGTGGGTGACGAGGCATGATGTGGGTAGAGATTCTATTCGGGTGAATGTCTTGGCAGTACATACATTCGAAGTGAGATTAGGGAGCAGGAAAAGAACGGGAACGGTCCAAGGGTGGTTGACGAGTTATAGCTCACTGATTCCGAAACAATGTGATCTTATACCGTTTGGTGAAAAGGGCTGAATGAGGTTCGGGGAGGTCTTCACGGAAATGGTCAACATATAAATTTTTTTTTTTATAATTCGGGTACGCATATTTTCATGTGCACCCTTTTTCAGATGGTTGATGTATTACAAAGCTTAAAACGGTTGCGGAAGTGGAGGTCATACCTGCTGTGTTTTATGTGTTTAGTTTGGTTCCGGTATGCTCATTGAGGGAAGAAAGATGGTATCTGGAGAATTTACGAGGATGTTGTTTAAGATTTTTATTTGTTTGTAGGGATTCGATCATGTATGGGGAGGAGTACGATGAGGTTGCTAGGTTGTGTAAGTTCGGTTCGATGGGTTATGAGCGAGATGAAGTTTATTTTGTTATTAGGTCGTTACTGGAGGTGACGAATTTGACCGTGTTATTAATCGCATGTATGTTACTGCATTTAACATTTAGGCCTCTGAATGAGTAATCTGCGTTATGGGATGTATTTGCGAAGGGATACAGTATGCATCTTTATTGCTATGCAATCTTTCTATTCTTGTCACGAGTTGCCAACAGTCATCATAAAATGGCAAAAGTTTCTGCAACATCAGAATTACGTTAAAAAGTTATAAGAGGGGGAAAACATGACGGTTTTTAATGATTCAGTCACCCGTTTTAAAAGTATCAATGTTTACGAAATCGCAAAACATTCACTCCAAGAGCATTTATTATGCGAAGAGATCGCATTTTACAATAGTATTCATGTAATGAAACTGATAGATAATGTTGTGGAACGATACCTTCCGGATTGAGGTTACGGTTGGTTTAATGGCGCAATGGGTGCGATAGATTTTGGAGGTTTGGTGTTATAGGGAAATAAAGCAGGATATCTGAGCCATCTGTTTAACAACATGAGGGGAATTTGGAGATGAGATTTTTTGTTTGTATTTTTGGGATTTTGTAGGTCATCTGCTTATGGAGTGGATAGTGAAGGTCGTGTTGTTCTACTAGTTATGTAGTACGAAGTAAGGAAGTGAAGATGGAAGCCGATTTGTGTTTTGTAGTCATAGTTATGAGGAGAAGATGAGGAGGTCATTTTGTTATTGTACGGGTCGAGTTTATGTGAGGGAGAGTGAGTCGATTTATGTTGTTTTGAAGGAGAAGTGAGCTCTTGGATTTTTTAAATCTGATTGCATTATGTAGTCGACTGAATTGTTATGTGAGGACAGAGTGAGAGTGGAGGTTCTTGAAATTGTGGTTAATGTTGATTGAGATTTCTGGCTTAGTATTATCGATCTAATAGAGAGTGCTAATGAGGAGCAGTGTGCGCCTAGAGTGCACGTTACTCACTGTCTGTTGTTTGTATAGACGATGTATTTTCTAGAGAGGATACTAGTGATTGGTCGAATGTTTTGTTTATCCTGCAATGATTGGTCTGACTTGTTAATCCGTTGGCATTGTGGGAAGACAGTTGATGTTCTGCGGGCAATACCATTTCCTAGCCAGGTACTGTTTTAGCGTCCAGGAGGGTGGTCGAAGGGGTTTTCATAGATGTTAAAATGAGATAGGAACCCGATTAATGACAATGTTGAATGATTTTTTGAAATTTTCAAACATCTCTGAGACATAGAAAGCGTTGCTCCCCGTCGTTCCAGAACTTTAAAACACTAAAGGAAGAGTGCAACTGAGTCGATGTTTGGATGTTATAGAAGTTCAGGAGAAAACACTTCGAACGTTGGGTCTGTATGATAATGGTCATCATTCAACGAAGTGGTGATTTGAGTTTGAAGTTCTCGGGGTATGCCACTTGTTGTTTACTTCAATGGAATTGGATCATAAGGATAATTGGATGCATACGATGTTATTCGACCGAGATTTAGGTTTTTATTTTATGTAGGAGGGTCTATGGATGTATAGAGTGAGTCGATGTTTGTTAGTTAAAAATTTGGAGATGGGTCATGGCTATAACCAGGGCGTTGAAATATTGCGGGTTTTTTGATGCAATGAGAGGACAGATTGTCCAGGGGGCTTTTTTTATCGACTTTTGTTATTCGTCTTTAATAGATCCTCAGGTGGGTGTGGGGGGTTTACAAGGTAGAATCTTCTTTCTTCGAATCGTCAATTATTCTAATAGTAATTTTCGACTAAACTTTTGAAGGATAACGGAAAGAAGTTTTGTGCAATCCTGAATTTGAAGCAGGTCAATCGTCGTTGTGTGTTTTTTTTTAGGGGTTTAATGGGATAGGAGGGGAATAAGCGGGTTCGATCTGTGTCTTCGTGTTTTTCCTCGGGTCTACTCATCATACTGATCGATGTATGGAGGAAATGGGTCAGATTTGTGTTATGCGTGTCCTGGACTGAATTAAGGAACTTCGTTAAGCTGTTAAAGAGTGCATCTGCTATTCATATGGGGAAGTGGCAAATATAGGGTCAAGGTTATTGTTCGTTTCAAAAATATGGACTCTGGAATAAGGCATAAAATAAAGCACTTTTTCGGCGGTTCATTCCGATTTTTGATTTGATGAAGAGTGAGGGTCGGGGATTTGGGTTTACGTGATATAGCTCAATTTACGTGAACGGGATGGTAGAGCGTATGGTGCGTTGGTCATGGGTTCTCGTTTGGGAGTATTAATTTAATTTGCGTAAGTCGGAATCCTCGGTTTATGAGGGGAACGAAGTGTTTATGGATACTCACATCGGGGTTCGATGTATCTTTGTTCGTCTGTTCGTTAGCTATATCATGGTCCAAGCATTCGTTCACTTCTGGATTTTCGTTCAGATTTTTCAAGGATTCGCAGAGTTCGTAGGAGAGTGGAGTCGTCTGACTGATTGGTTTTGCTTACGGCGTAGAGAACAGCACGTGTCATTTTGGTGTTTATTTCACACAAGTGTTCTGTATTTTTAATATCAAATGGTCACAGTTCCTAGGTTCCACTTCACAAGCTGGTGCTGCATTTAAATTAGTAGTACGCAGGCGAGTGATGGGGGATTTGAGTTCTCGGAGATAGGTGATCACTGCTTGAGGGTTTAATATTGTTGTAGGGGGGGACGGAGTTTTAGGATTTGGTGCGGAAGGAAGGTGAGTTTCGGATGGTTGTTTTAATGGGGATAGATGTTATGGGAGGGCGATATACGTAAGTCGAGTTGTATTGTGTATTAAAGCGATTTATTAGCAGGGTAGATGTGAGGTGATGTTGTTAGAGCTTTGTTTGTTTTTGGTTGAGTGATGGCAATAGCTCACCCCTTGCGGGATGAGAGTGAGTCTGAACTTGTTCGCGAGAGTCATGAGCATTTTTAGGTCGATAGTTAAATTCAGCGGAAAGTATTTGGGAGCGTGATATCCTATGTTGCTTGGTATGGGTACAGGGGCTCGTATTTTATACTATATATCAGTTGATGTGTGACCTAAATTGCGCTACGATTATAGCGAGAGACTGAGGATATATTATGGTTATGTAGTTATCAGAAAAAGCTCATGTGACACGGTGTATTTTATTGGAACTTGTCAGTCTTCTGAGAGTAATAACTCTGAATGCTTGCTAAGTATAAAAAAAATGGAGAGGATCATTTAATAATTGTTGTTACGATTGATCAGCAAAGTGAATGTAAAATACACTCATGAGCTAATGTAGATTTTTTATCCGTATTTGGTTCGATCGGTATTGTGTTGGATTTACATAACAGCGGTGTGTTCATACTGCTGAAGGACATTTTTCGTGGGTCAGTAAATTTGCAGGCCTCATGTGAGGAGTCAATACCAAAATAAAGCTTTAGTGCTGTTACGCCTAAGAGTGACAGGTTTCGGACAATTCAAAACTTTCCGAGAAAAAGGAAAAAAAACGTATTGGTCAAAAATCCCATTCAAACTAGTTTTCAATAAGTATATTAGGGGTGGGATTGGGCACTTTCTTATGTTGGTTGGTATGTAGGGGCTGCTATACGGTTAGAGAGGAGATTTGAGGTTTAATATGTTGTTGGTTTGTAGGTTCGATGTAGTAATAGTTTTTAGAGTGGGAGAGTGAAAACATGATTTTATGAGCTTGTTTATCTAAGACGTATAATGACCGTCGATCTCTGAGATCGTATATACGAGGAGGAGGTCGATCATATAGATAAAGTTTTGTCAGCGTCGATAGATATATCAAGTGAGGAAGAGTTGTACGGATGAGCTGTTATGTAGGTGATTGTAGTATTGAGGGAGGATGTGCACAAATCGAAACTGTGTCTACTTGTCTTCAGTAGTCGAGTGTTATGGAGGGAGAGTGAGGTCGATGTGTGTTGTAAGGATCGATGTGTATGGGAGGGAATGTGAGGTCGATGTTGTTTTATGTAGGCGTTTATAAGAGGCGAGAGTGATGTCGATGTTGTTTTATGTATGGTGATGTTATGCTGAGGGAGAGTGAGGTCGATGTTGTTGTTAGGTGGTACGAGATGTTATGGAGGGATGTGAGAGTCTTGATTTGTTGTTATGTCAGTCGCATAATTTATAGGACGGGTAGAGGAAGTTGATGTCGTTGTGGTGTTCTCTATGTAGGTCGATGTTATGGGGGAGAGGGCACATCAGATTAGATGGTTTTGTAGGATACCGTATTGTGGTTGTATAGGAAGGAGAATGAGAGGTGAGACGGTCAGGGATGATTGCTAGTGTTAGTTCGTAAGTGATATGGTGAGAGGAGAGAAGTGAAGTCGATGATTTGTATAGAGATTATAGTAGGTAATCGATGTATGAATTGAGGCGATATGTGAAGTCAAAATTCGTGTGTGCTTTTGTGTAGAGCAGATCATGTTAGAGGGATGAAGATGCGTGAGGTTACGAAAATTTGTTTGTGCAGTTTAGGGTCGTATTTGAAAGGAGCATGTATGGGGAGGGGAGGAGGTGAGGTCGTATAGTTTGTTGGTGGTTAGTGAGGGAGAGCGGATTAGTGAGAGAAGGGGTTAAGGTGTGTATGAGCGGAGGTAGAGGGTACGATCTGAGTTATCATTTGGTATGAAGGATCGAGTAGTTAGTGGATGGGATAGGTTGTGAGGCGATTATGTCCTATCGTATAGGAGGCGGAGAGTAAAAGTGAGAGGTCGAGGTGTTGTTGTTTGTAGGTCGAGGAAGTTATTCAGTGGGTTATAGGAGGATAGTGTAGTTATTTGAGTAATAAATGTTATGGTTCGATCTGTATAGAGGGATGAATTGTTTGGGAGGTCGATGTGTGGTTTGTGTTAGGGCTCGAGAGAATAGTCAATAGGAGGGAGGAGGTGGAGTGTGATGAGGTAGTGATTTTTTATCAGAAAAATTGAGGAGGATTTTCTCCGATCGAGGGGGCACAAATGAAATATGAGGGTCGAATGTTATTCTTTTTTGTAGGTCGATGTTAGTGAAGGGAGGTAGAGATTGAATGTCGTATGTAATATTGAAGCATGATGTGGTAACGAGCTGTTATAGAATGGGAATGAGCTAGAAGGCTCAAATGTTGGTAGATAGAATATGAAGGTCGATATTTGGGGATGGTAGAGGATGGAGGTCGGATGTTTTTGGGGGTTATGGTAAGGAACGAGTGTTATTGAGAAGCAAGTATCAGAAGGTCGATTGTATATGTAATGTAGTAGACAGTGGGTTAGTGAGAGGGCGATAGTGTATCTATCGGAAATAGTATAGGGATAGTGTACGTTTAGGCTCAAAGGTAATATTATGATGAGAGGGGAGAGCGCGGAGCAAAGGTCGAGTTTGTTTATGTTTTTAGATAAGATCGATGTTATGAAAAGGGAAGTGAGGTCGATTGTGTGGTTTTGTACGGTCGAATGTATGGGGAGGAGAGTGAAGGTCGATGGTTGGTGTGTTGGTAAGTTCGATGTTAATGAGGGAGAGTGAGTGCGGACTGTTTTGTTGTAGGTCGATAATTCATGGGAAAGTGTAGTGTCGAGTTTAAAATTATTGTTGTTGAGTAGGGTCGATGTATTGAGGAGAGTGATGTCGATGATTTGTAAATGTAGGTATGATTTAATTGAGGATAGTGAGTCCGATTTGTTGTTAGTAGTCGAAGTATTAAGGAAGTGATGTCGATGTTGTGTTTAGTCTGATGGAGGAGAGTCGAGGTCGATGATGTGTAATTAGGTATAGTGTTAGAGGGATAGATGTGAGGTCGATGTTTGTTTGTTAAGGGTAAGTTAAGAGGGAGAGTGAAGGTCGATGTGGTTTGTAGTCGATGTTATAGGAAGTGAGTTCAATGTTGTTTATTATGAGTTTGGGTTGTAGAGAGGCGATGCTGTCTGTAGGTCGAGTATGGAGGGAGAGTGTGGCGATGGTTTATTAGGTGATTTATGAGGAAGTGAGTCCGATGTTTAATGTAATTTAGAATTAGTGAGGTTAGTTATTAGGTCGTTAGAGAGAGGATGGTCGAGTTGCTGTTTTTGTAGGTTATGTTATGGAGGGAGAGTGAACTCGAGTTGTGTTGTAGAACGATGTGTTCAGGATGGAAGTAGGTCGATTTGTTGTTATGTAGGTCATTTTATGGAGGGATGGGTCATGTGTTGGAGGGAGAGTGAGTCATGTTGTTTGTAGTCGATGTTTGAGGGAGATGGAGGTCGATGTTGTGTTGTAGTCGATTTTATAGAGGAAGTGTGTCGATTGTTTTTGTAGGTCGATTTATGAGGAGAGTGAGGTCGAGTGTTTTAGGTCGTTGTTATAGAGGTAGATTGAGTCGGTTTTTGTATAGTCGATGATGGAAAGGAGATGAGGTCGATTGTGTGTTGGTTAGGTCCGATGTATGGACGGAGAGTGATGTCGATGTGTTGTATCCGATTTTATGAGTTGAGTTATTGTTTGTTTGTAGTCAGATGTTTATAACGAGGAGAGTGGAGTCGAGTGTTTTTGTTTTTTATGTCGATGTATTGAGGAGAGTGAGGTCGTGATTTGTTGTTATGTAGTCGTTTATGGGGAGAGTGGTCGAATGTTGTTGTTTGTGTCGATGTATAGGAGAGTAGTCGATGTTCATGTTTTAGGATCATGTTCGGGGTAGATTGAGCTCGATGTTTTGTATTAGGTCGAATTTACGTGAGGGAGAGTAGGTCGATTGTGTTGTTTTGTAGGTCGATTATATGAGGGAAGAGTGATCGTGTTTGATAAGGTCGAGTAGGTGGAGAAGTGAGTCGATGTGTAATGTAGTAGTATTAATGGAGATAGGAGATCGATTTGTTGTTATGGTGCATAATGAGGATGAGGAGTCGATGTTTGGTTGTAGGTCGATTTATTGATGAATTGAGTCGATGTGTGTTTTTAAGTCGATGGTATAGAGGGAGGAGTGAGGTCGAATCGTTGTTGTTGTTGTCGATTGTAAGACGATAGGGATGTGTTTTTAGGTCGATTGTTAGAGTGAAGAGGTCGAGGTGTTATCGTCGATTATGACGAGATTGAGTTATTGTGTATGAGCGAGTCTGGACAGATGAGGATAGTGTTTATAAGTCAGTTTATGGAGGAATGAGGTTATTGTTATGTAGGTCGGTTATGAGGGAGATGAGCGTTTAATGTGTTGTTATGTAGGCGATGTTATGGATGCGAGAATTGAGTTACGTGTTTAGGAGGGAGAATTCTGGATGGTTTATTGTGTTATTAGTCGAGTTTAGGATGGAGAGTGAGTTTAATGTTGTTGTTTGTAGTGTCCGATGTTACTGGAGGAGAGGAGTCGATGTTTTTGGAGAGAAGTGTCGATGTTTTTTTCGACCTCACTCTCCCTCCAAAACAACAACATCGACCTCACTCTCCCTCCATAACATCAACCTAAAAACAACAACATTGACCTCATTCTCCCTCCATAACATCGACCTACCAAACAACAACATAAACCTCAATCTCCCTCCTTAACATCGACCGACATAACAACAACATGTTGGAAATCACTTAAAACATGTAGAAAATGCAAAAAAAAATTACCTCTTTTTGGGGGGGGGTTGGAAATTCACTTAAAACATGTAGAAATGCAAAAAATATAAATTTTTCTCTAACAATTTTTTTGGGGGGGGACCAGTCCAAAAATTTTAATGCATATCCTTGGACCTACCTAACCCCCTCACCAAGTTTCGTGAAATCCGTGCGAGGCGTTTTTCCGTAATACTGTTCACAAACAAACAAACAAACAAACAGAAAGGCGGTGAAAACAGTACCGTCCATCCATCTTCGAAAGATGGCGAGGTTAATAAAGATTATTTCTACACTTACTTAACAGGACAGGCACCAGCACACTCAGACACACACACAGAAAAAGAAGCCCCAATGAAAAAAATGACTTTTGCAGCCAGGGAGGGAGGGGGTGAGGTTATAGTTTTTGGTACCTGGGTGTTTCGGGGAGGGATTGCTCCGTGTGCAGTACCCGATAATAGTTGCGTTGTTCTGGCCACCAGCCGCACGTGTGGAATCGTTGTTCTGAAGGGGAGCTAGTGTGGAGAAGCGAGGAGTCCAGAGGCGAGGGTGGAGGCAGCAGGCATTGGTCGAAAGCAGGAAGCGAGGTCGTGTGGGCGGAGAACGAGAACAGGAGGCGGGCCGCGAGTTGAGCGGGGTGAGTTCAAAGTAGCAGAACACTCCGCGTGAAGCACCCACACTGAACACAAAACACTTCGCAACAACCCCTACACGGAGGAATTTCTCCATGTTTTATGGAGTCGGAGGCCATGCGAATCCACGTCGATCACCTGAGTCGGCGTTCGACTGGCCCCGACCCCTCACGTGTTCCACCATCCTGGGCCGGGTTTCGGCCAGACACCGGTATAGCCGCCACCTGGTGCGAAAGCGTACGTGACACTCCGCACATGTCTGGCCTCGGATAGACGGGTTGGGAGCTTCAATGCGCCCGGTCTTATCCATCGTTTGGCACGTTGCGATTTGCTCGAAGTGATGTTGGGGAGGTACGTGGGTTGTCATAGGCTGTGGTAAAGCGGACGAGGGCGGAGGCAAGATTTACCTCCAAAAGAAAAGGTGAAATAAAATATAAGGGAAAAATGATTTAATAATCCTAACTAATAGCCCACGCAACGCACTCCCTTGTCCGTCCCACTACACAAAGGACGGGGTCTACTGCACATATATTAATGGCATAACTGTGTCGGGACACCTATCTGTTGTAATGTAGCGGTTCTGAGAACCGCAACAATATATTATATATATATATATACTAGCGATACCCGTGCACATGCACGGATAGCAGTAACAACTAGCTGGTAGCAGACGACAGACCGACACGGAATGACAAAAACGCATTGTGCAAAATGCAAGTGGTACTATGGAACGCCCAAGACTTCCCAAACATTGTCGGCATGTCCGCAGTGCCACAGCAATTTCATTAGGATCGTGTGACGGCGAGCCCGGTTTTAGCGTGCAAGCTTTGTATTATAATAGAGAGATATATATATATATACAGTAATACATTGCATATCTACACGAGACATAGATTGGCTTGTTATGCTCGGGTATCCACACGTCGTTTCAAGATTGTTTCTGATTACACCAATCATAATCAAACATTCTTTTCTACAAATTGTATTTGTAATAACAGTATTGGTGACATTGTATTGATTTGAAATTTGTGATACAAGAAGGTCCAGGGTCTAAGCTGTCTTAAAGGGTCTTGGGGGAGGGGTGGGGGGAAATCTTTGGGTTCTAGGTCTGGGGGGAGGGGTGGAGGTCTTTTTGAGTCTTTTGTGTCTTCAGGATCTTTTTTTGGTTTCATGACTTTGGCCTTGGGGCTTCGGGTTCTGGGGGTCTTTAAGTCTTACTGTCTTAAGAATTAAACATTCAAACAGAACATAATAATAGGCATATAGTCTTCACAGCTTCACCGCCTCACCGTGCTTTTTCGTCCGTTTTTTTTTGTTTTCTTATATTTTATAATTATTAAAAACGACACCAAACCACGTAACCTCCCTTATTGAAACAGCACCACCCACGCGGCTTGAGGAGACCAACTTGTTTTTAACTGTGGATAAGTGTGTGCGTTGCCGTGTTGTCATGATTTACACCAAGCAGATTCAAACAGTTATTTTTGCAAATATATTTGTAATATGTTGTGATGATCATTTTTATAAGCAATTTAAGTTTATTGACAAATATATATATATATACATATACTTTGGACAAGTTTTTCTTATCGAAAATCAAAGTACTTGTGCTATTTAAACATCCAATCAAATTATGATGTTCACCTGCCCTGTACCTTTGTTGGTGCACAGACCAGGATTTGTGAGCTTGTGAATGGTTGGAAATCGATGAAGCGCCATTTTTTTGGGGGGGGGGGAAGGGGCTTGGGTGTGACCCTCCCCAGAGCGGAAGAGCTACAGCAGAATTCCGTCAACAAAATACCCCAACAAATCCCGCTCACCACGTTCGCCCCAGGTGAATTGGAAACTTGCCACTTGGAAATCCTCAAGAAACCCAGAGAGGGCACGTCGGATGGACAACTTGTAAAGCTGTGAAGCATTCGAAGAACAAGCTGACTGTAGTGGGCACACCGTTGTTTTTTTTTTTGTTTTTTTTTTTTGGTCGCGACCATACCTGGACAACTGGCAAGAGATATTCTTGAAGGTGGGAGTGATGGTTCAGTTCTTTATTGACTCGACATAAGGTAGAAATACAACCTGACCTTGTCAAGTCTATAAGAACTATTTCATTTGAAATGTGACTGTAGTTGGATTCCCCATCACCAATACCAGTTCCCTCACCCGCGCAACTCCCTGTGTTTAGCTTTGAAAACCCCTGGTTCGACCGCCATAACCTCTTCGATGTTTCCATTTTTCACGGTACCCAAAGATTGTCATTTGGATGCCTTTTCAATCCCTAGCCTTCTTGTGCTTTTTGTTTACAATTCCCTGATTGTCATCACCTGTGTTTGTTTTGGCCATCTTCTTTTAACATTCAAACTGTTTATTTTGTTGACAAACGCGGTTTGTTACCAAGCCGTGCTTAGCCAATCGGTTTGCAATTATGCTGTGCGATTTTTGTTGTGATGCGATGAGTGCCATCTTTTGAGGGGAAGCAGAACCGGTGTGCTCGGTTTGAAACCACAACGCGTTGCCGTTGCCGTTGCCGTGCCGTGCCAATCGTGCTCATTGCCGTGCGGTCGAGGAAGCCATGTTGCCATTTTGATTGAATCCACTTGATTTGCTTGCACTGTCAAAAACAAAGCATCAGCTTGTTTTCTCTGTGAGAGCAGTTTGAAGTATGGCAGTTGTGGATGGTTTGAACCTTTTCTTTTTTTTTAATTTATATTTGTGTATTATTTCTTTTTCTCGAGCAATGTAAATGTATTAAATCGGAATAAGAATTGCAATTAAGTTTGAAATGGAGTCGTTTTGGTGAAACATTTTTGAAAGTTTTTATTTTTTTAAAATTGAAACCGTTTGGTTAGCGTTGTAAAGTAGGAGTTCCTGCTTTTTATCTGAAATGCTTCCGTCGTTCTAATAACCGATGAAGTCACCAACGCAAGCGAGCTGGAATACCGGCTTTTAATTTCCTTCCTTTCCAACTTCCAGGACAGATTGGTTGTTTGTTTATTTATTTTTCTGATCAACTCTGGAGCGTAATAAAAATGCCAGGTTATTCGTGGACACATTATTTTTTATCGCAAGGTTGGATGATGAACCTTTCCATTGGTTTGGAGCATAAATTGGTTGTCGTCATGCATGTCGGACGTTTTGCTTGTAATCTCAATCACATATTGAATTGGGAAAACAGGAGAAACCTTTTGTTGAAAGGTTTAGAATTTGAATGCCAAGTTGACCTGTTGGATGAGAATTCATGATGTCGTTGATCATTCCCTCTTACTGCCCTCGTATTTTTCTCTCTGGCACTCTGTGAAACGCTTGCTCTGGCATGCGAGCTGACAAACATCTCAAATCTGTGAATTGAATTGAAATGGCGTGATGATTTGTTATGCCGTACTAAAGCTTTTGTCACCACCTCGTCGTCCCTCTGTGTAACCAACCCACCCACGTAGTTATCTGGGATGCCTGCGTAATGGAGTATACCTGCAGGTTAACTCTCTTGCCTGGAACGAGCTGTTTTGTTTTTAAATTATTTCTTTGGTCGACTTCTATAATCCTCTGCTGTTGGTCTAGACCCGCTATACATATTAAAGCCTTCTCTTGTGTTCGGCTCGAGAAAACTATCTGCCGTTTGGTACAATGCTTACAATGCATCTCTTAACACCTGATATTTGCAACGTTGTTCACTGCCTGAAGAATTAGAGGGTTATTCTGCTGCGTAATCGTATCGTCGACTGGTTTAAGCACAACCTGTTGATTACTTTAGCAGATTCGTGGCCCTGACGACTAGATTGAAACTTCAAACCTGTGATATTTTGACTTCATTTCATTACATTACAAACTCATCTATCTAAGCGTTGTACCTTGGAGATTTCAACCTTTGACTATGATCGGCTGGACGATTTGATTAACCTTGTGGAAATGTACATGTTCGTTGCCAATATTAAATCAAGTCTAGATGCAATTGTTTGTTTTATTTTTTAGTGTGTTGTATGTTCTTTCAACCTTTAAATTGTTTCCTCACTCTCGTGGCTTTGATGCACTTTAGGACAGGTGTGAATATATCATGTTGGGATTTTATGGATGATGAATAAATGAGAATATGACCCACGTGCTTTTTTCTTGTTCTGTGTTCTTGTTTACCCAAGACTTTTCGAGTGTTTATTGGTATCTCTCATCTGAAGTGCTTTTGAGTCTGCTGATACAATTGACACGTTGGAGGTGTTGGCACACGACCCAATTTGACTCTTCGCATTTTGGTTTTAAAGTATCCCGCTCACGGAAAAGTTTCACCTATTATAAAGATCTCTCAAACATTTATTACCTCACATGGGCGAAGTGAAAGTGGGGAACAAATTGGTTCACCTTTGTCTGTCTTTTCTGTCTGTCGTAGATGTCCGTCCATGGTTGTACTACTGATTTCAAATGATTGTTATAGTTTGAAGCATTAGAACACGGAATCGGAAGATTCATTCGAACACGAACTTGCAGTAGGCAGTACTTTGACTGAATTTTGACAAATTGTACGGAATCTCATCCCGAGGGAACATGCTCAGAGAGGAGTGAGATAATCTTTTTAATTTTTTTAAATCTTTATTCATGTTTATTCTGTCTGCCGTCTCATCGAATTAAATGAAAATCATTTAAAGCAGGAACTAGTCATGAAGGACAGAAACAGGCACGGAGAAACTATGTAACGTGTTAAATAAGGTTGTGTAAAAAGACCGTAAAACTTCCATCAACGGTGCGTAAACTTCTGAAAAACTTTCTTGATGGAACCTTAAAAATTCTATTTAAGTTTAGATTACAATGAAAACTCAATTGAACAAAATTCGAACCTTTCAGAGAAGGAAAAAAACAACATTAATGTGTTCTCTGCTCTGAAGATTACCAGGACAGAGAAAGACATATGAACTTCCTTCTTGGATCACACAACAAATGAATCGGTTTTACGAAAGCAGCAGAACAGCATAATTGTGTTTTTTTTTTTTTCTTCCTCTGAAAGTTCGAATTTGTTCAAGATATTTGAGTTTTCATTGTAATTTAAAATTAAATAGATAAAGGCACCAAGAAAAGTGTCAAAGAAAGTGACACCGCGGAAATGAGAGCGGAACACCAACGAGGGAAAAAGGAGGAATTGGACCCATATGAATACCGCTAAATCGTACCGATTCATCTGTTGAGTGTGACTCCAGAAGGAGTTCACCAGCCAGAGCTGTATTTGGGTAGTTGCACTGTGCATGGGACTCAGGTGATGGAACCGACATTGAAAAATGCACGGCATAACTTATGGCCACTTTACCATGTCGTGTGATGACAATGAGCAACCTGAAGGTTTTTAAACTTTCAAGTGAGGAAGGTGTACGCAGCAGATTAGATACCGTTATACAAAGGGTATGACACCAAAGTGCAAGACGTGCATAAAGATAACATGGAGCGGAATGAATTGTGACTGAAGCACCTGTGGTTCTGCCAGATGATGGAGAAGAGATTGTTGACCTGGTTGATTAACCTGATGAAGAACATAATGGTGATGGGGAAAGAGAAAAAAAACAAAAGATCACATTGATTAAGTAATAAAACTTTGAACAGTATATTAGCTTCTTGGCATGGAATGAAGTTTTATCTCTCAACAGAAAATAATAAATATATTACTTTATTGCAAGAGAAACTAATAATCCTTTATAAATTACTCATTCAGAAAATGTTAAGGGTAACCAAGCATTGTAAACGAACTTAAGTGCTGTCAACCTCTTTCACAATTGCCTGACCCTCCCGACCCCTCATTTGTCCAACTATTCCTCTATTTTTGTCCTTCAACCCTTGTTGGTGTTTTTCACCATGCTCTCTGCTGTTGCCTTTTGTTCTGTTTATCCAGATCCATTCATTCTTGACACTCTTCCATAAGCCTGACTTCATATAAAATATAATAATAAACAACAAAAAAAGGTTCACATTGTGTTAAATCCGAATACCGTTTCGCGGCCTCCCAAGGAATTTACTGCATATTACTGAACCCTACAATTACAAATCACCCCCCTTTTTTGGAACTTCAAAAAAAAACTTTCCGTTAGCATTTGGACGAAAGTATTATGCTGACATGCCTGAGGCAGAGTAAGGGATTCCGCATTCATTGCCCTGAGCTGCAGAGTTAGGAAATTTCCGCATTATTCAGAAAGAGATTTTCCGAATTCCACATTCATGCCTGGAACCCTGAGCATTCCATGCTTGCGGTAGAAGAAAGATCCGCCATTCGTGCCCTGAGGGCAGAGCAACAGGATTCCGCATTCGTGCCCGAGCAGAGCAACAGATTCCGCATTCGTGCCCGTGAGGCAGAGAAAAACAACAGATTCCGCATTCAGTTGCCCTTGAGGCCAGAGCAATATGATTCCGCATTCGTGCCCTGAGGGCAGAGCAACAGATTCCGCATTCTGCCCTGAGGGCAGAGCAACAGATTCCCGCATTTCGTGCCCGAGGGCAGACAAACAGATTTCCGCATTCGTGCCGAGGGCACGAGCACAGATTTCGCAGCGAGGTCTGCCCGAGGGCAGAGCAACAGATTCCGCATTCGTGCCCCGGGGCAGAGCAACAGATTCCGCATTCGTGCCCGCGGAGGCAGAGCAACAGATTCCGCATTGTGCACCCGAGGGCAGAGCAAAACAGATTCCGCATTGTGCCCCGAGGGCAGAGAACAGAATATCTCGCATTCGTGCCCCGAGGGCAGAGCAACAGATTTCCGGATTCGTGACCCGAGGGCAGAGCAACAGATTCCCGCATTCGTGCCCCGAGGCAGAGCACAGATCCGACATTCTAGCCCCGGAGGGCAGAGCAACAGATATCCGCATTCGTGCCCCGAGGGCCAGAGCAACAGATTCCCATTCGTGCCGAGGGCAGGAGCCAACAGATTCCGCATTCGTGCCCCGAGGGGAGCCAACAGATCCGCATTCGTGCCAGGGCACGCTAGCAACAGATTCCGCAATTCGTGTCCCCGAGGGGCAGTAGGCAACAGGAATTCCGCATTCGTGCCCCGAGGCAGTAGCAACAGATTCCGCCATTCGTGCCCGAGGCGGAAGCAACAGATTCCGCATTCACGTGGCCCGAGGGCAGAGCAACAGATTCCGCATTCGTGCCCCGAGGGGCATAGCAACAGATTCCGCATTACGATGCCCCGAGGGCTAGCACAGATTCGCATTACTGCCCCGAGGGCATATAGCAACAGATTCCGCATTACATGCCCCGAGGGCAATAGGCACAGATTCCGATACATGCCCCGAGGCAGTAGCAAAGATTCCGCATATCGATGCCGCGAGGGACATGAGCAACAGATTCCGCATTCATGCCCCGGGGCATAGCAACAGATTCCGCATATCATTGCCACCGAGGGCATAGCAACAAGATCTCAGCATCATGCCCGAGGGCATAGCAACAGATTCCGCATCATGCCCCGAGGGCATAGCAACAGATTCCGCAGATTCATGCCCCGACGGGGCATGCAACAGATTCCGCATTCATGCCCCGAGGGCATAAGCAACAGATTCCGCATTCATGCCCCGAGGGCATAGAGTTCCGCATTCATGCCCCCGAGGGATAGCACAGAATTCCGCATTCAATGCCCCGAGGGCATAGCAAACAGTATTCAGCATTCATCCCCGAGGATGAGATCGATTCTCGATAGCAACAGATTCCGCATTCATGCCCCGAGGGCATAGCAACAGATTTCCGCATTCATGCCCCGAGGCATAGCAAACAGATTCCGCATTCATGCCCCGAGGCATAGCACAGATTCCGCATTCATGCCCCGAGGGCATAGCAACAGATTCCGCATTCATGCCCGCCGAGGCATAAGCAACAGATTGCCGCATTTCATGCCCCGAGGGCAGAGCAACAGTTCCGCATTCATGCCCCGAGGCATAGCAACAGCATTCGTCATGGATCATTCTGCCCCGAGGCAGCCTCCGTCTCCCGAGCGAGACAATTCCGCATTCATGCCCCGAGAGCATAGCAACAATTCGCATTCATGCCCGGAGAGGATGTTCATAGGAGCAGACAATTCCGCATTCATGCCCCGAGGGCAGAGCAACAGATTCCGCAATTCATGCCCGAGAGAGGCAACGACCGCCATTGCAGCAGAGAATTCACATTCGATTCATGCCCCGAGGGCAGAGCAATCAATGCATCATAGCCCGAGGGCAGAGCAAATCACATTCGCATTCATGGCCCCGAGGGCAAGCACCATCCGCATCATCAGCAGGACCATTCAGCATTCATAGACCCGGCGAGACCATCCGCTATGCCGAGGAGAGCAAACAGATTCCAGCAATTCATGCCCGAGGCAGAGCAACAGATTCAGCATTCATGCCGAGGGCAGAGCAACAGATTCAGATTCATGCCCCGAGGGCAGAGCAACAGATTCAGCCATTCCATGCCCGAGGGGCAGAGCAACAGATTCAGCATTCATGCCCGAGGGCAGAGCAAAGATTCAGCATTCGCGGGGATTAATCGCCCGAGGGCAGAGCAACAGATCGCATTCTGCCGCAGATCATTGCCCGAGGGCAGAGCAACAGATTCAGCATTCATGCCCCGACGGGCAGAGCAACAGATTCACGCACTTCATGCCCCGAGGGCAGAGGCAACGATTCAGCGCATTCATGCCCCCGAGGCAAGAGCAACAGATTCCGCATTCAGCCCCGAGGGCAGAGCAACAGATCCGCATTCATCTCCGAGGCAAGACAGATTCCAGCATCATGCCCCGAGGAGAAGCAACAGATTCGCATTCATGGCCCGAGAAAGATGCTCATCGAGCATGCAACAGATCCGCATTCATGCCCGAGGCAGAGCCGATTTCGCATTCAAGGATCGCTGGCCCGAGGGCAGAGCAACAATTCCAGCATTTCATGGCCCGAAGGCAGCAGAGCAACAGAATTCGATTCATGCCCCGAGGGCAGAAGCAACATGCACAATTCCATAGCCCCGAGGGCAGAGCAACAGATTCAGTCATTCATGACCAGAGGGCAAGAGCACAGATTCAGCATTCATGCCCAGCAGAGCAACAGATTCAGCATTCATGCCGGCAGGCAAACTCACTTTCAGACGGGCAGAGCAACAGATTCAGGCATTTCATGCCCCGAGGGCAGAGCAAACAGATTCAAGCATTCATGCCCCCGAGGGCATGAGCAACAGATTCGCATTTCATGAGCAGCGATTATCATCCCCGAGGGCCAGAGATATATAAGATTCTACGCATTCATTGACCCAGGGCAGAGCTAACAGATTTCGCATTATCCCCGGAGGCAGGACAGTCAGTTATGCCAGGGAACAGATTCGCATTCAATGCCCCGAGGGCAGAAGCTAAACGATTCACGCATTCATTGCCGCCGAGGGGCAAGAGTAACGATTCCAGCATTCATGCCGCGAGGGCAGAGTACAGATCCGCATTATTCCCTGGAAAGTGCATCATCCGAGAAAAGTAACGATTCCATCATCCCGAGCAGATTAACAGATTCCGATCCGAGGGCAGAGTAAACGATTCCGCCATGCCCGAGGGTACAGTCCGCATCATCGACAGAGAAAGTTCCGCTTACCCCGAGGCGGTAGATTCGATACAGGCAGAGTACATCCGATTTCATCCTGGGAGTACAGATGATTCTCCCTGAGCGAGTAACAGCCCATGCCCTGAGGAGAGTAACAGATTCCAGCATTCATGCGCGAATCACTCTCCCTGACCCCTCCACCCTCTCCCCGCTTCTCCGCCCTCTTCCTATTCCTGTCAGCAAAGCGACAGTGGGAATTGCTAGTCATACTAATAAGTGTGTGTGTATGTGTGTCTGTCTTGTCTGGTCTGTCTGTCTGTCTGTCTGTCCGTGTCTGTCTGTCTGTGTGTCTGTCTGTGTCTGTCTGTGTCTGTCTGTGTCTGTCTGTGTCTGTCTGTGTCTGTTCTGTGTCTGTCTGTGTCTGTCTGTGTCTGTCGGTGTCTGTCTGTGTCTGTCTGTGTCTGTCTGTGTCTGTGTTGTCTGTGTGTGTGTCTGTGTGTGTGTCTGTGTGTGTGTGCTGTGTGTGTCTGTCTGTGTGTGTGTGTCTGTGTGTGTGTGTCTGTGTGTGTGTCTGGTGTGTGTGTGTGTGTGTCTTGTGTGTGTGTGTCTGTGTGTGTGTGTCTGTCTGTGTGTGTCTGTGTGTGTCTGTCTGTGTGTGTCTGTCTGTGTGTTGTCTGTCTGTGTGTGTCTGTCTGTGGTGTGTCTGTCTGTGTGTGTCTGTCTGTGTCTGTCTGTCTGTGTGTGTCTGTCTGTGTGTGTCGGTCTGTGTGTGATGTCTGTGTGTGTGTGTGTTGTGTTCTGTGTGGGTGTGTGTCTGTGTGTATGTGTCTGTGTGTGGTGTGGTGTGTGTGTGTGTCTGTGTGTGTGTGTGTGTGTGTGGTGTGTGCTGTGTGTGTGGGTGTGTTTTGGTGTGTGTGGTGTGTTGTGGGTGTGTGTGTCTGTGTGTGTGTGTCTGTGTGTGTCTGTGTGTGTGTTTCTTTTGTGTGTGTGGTGTCTGTTGTGTGTGTGTGCTGTGTGTGTCTTGTGTGTGGTCTGTGTGTGTGTGTCTGTGTGTCTGTGTGTGTGTCTGTGTGTGTGTCTGTGTGTGTGTGGTCTGTGTGTGTGTGTGTTGTGTGTTGCTGTGTGTGTGTGTGTGGTCTGTGTGTGTGTTGTTGTGTGTGTCTGTGTGTGTGTGTGTGTGTCTGTGTGGTGTCTGTGTGTGTGTGTCTGTGCTGTGTGTGTGTCTGGTGTGTTGTGTGTGTGTGTGTGTCTGTGTGTGTGTGTCTGTTGTTGTGTGTCTTGGTGTGTTGTGTCTGTGTGTGTGTGTGTCGTGTGTGTGTGTCTGTGTGTCGTGTGTGTGTCGTGTGTGTGTGCTGTGTGTGTGTTGTGGTTGTGTGTGTGTGTTCTGTGTGTGTGTGTCTGTGTTGTCTGTGTGTGTGTGTCTGTGTGTGTGTGTCTGTGTGTTGTGTCTGTGTGGTGTGTGTGCTGGTGTGTGTGTGTTTGTGTGTGTGTGTCTGTGTGTGTGTGTCTGTGTGTGTGTGTGTGTCTTTGTGTGTGTGTCTGTGTGGTGTGTGTGTCTGTGTGTGTGTTGTCGGTGTGTGTGTCTGTGGTGTGTCTGTGTGTGTCTGTGTGTGTCTGTGTGTGTGTGTCGGTGTGTGGTGTGTCTGTGTGTGTGTGTGTCTGTGTGTGTGTCTGTGTTGTGTGTTCTGTGTGTGTGTGTGTCTGTGTGTGTGTGTGTCTGTGTTGTGTGTGTGTCTGTGTGTGTGTGCTGTTTGTGTACTTGGTGTGTGTCTGTGGGTGTGTTGCGTTGTGTGTCTGTGTGTGTTCGTGTGTGTCTGTGTGTGTCTTGTGTGTGTTGTCTGTGTGAGTGTGTGTGTGTCTTGTGTGTCTTGTGTGTGTGTGTGTGTCGTGTGTGTCTGTTGTGTGTTGTGTGTGCTGTGTGTGTGTGTCGTGTTGTGTGTGTGGTCTGGTGTGTGTGTGTCTGTGTGTGGTGTCTGTGTGTGTGTGTCTGTGTGTGTCTGTGTGTGTGTCTTGGTGTGTCTGTGTGTGGTGTCTGTTGTGTGTGTCTGTGTGTGTGTGTGGTGGTGTCAGTGTGTCAGTGTGTCAGTTGTCAGTGTGTCAGTGTGTCAGTGGTCTCCTCCATAACTCCAAAACCATGAAATTTAAACATCCCTTTTTGAAGATAATTAACGCGCTTACCCCATGAAAGGCTTATCCTTGGTCAGCACAAATTCTCCTTGCAGGGGTCTTAGCTGTCAATGTTGATTCGGCCTATTCAAACATGCATTGCCCTTGGAAACATGATTCTACTCTCAGGACTAATTAAAATATATCATCAAATATTGGAACAACATAAACCTCAATCTCCCTCCAGAACATCGACCTCAGATCTCCCTCCATAACATCGACCTACAAAACAACAACATCGACCTCACTCTCCCTCTATAACATCGACCTACATAACAAACATCGACCTCACTATCCCTCCATAACATCTACCTACATTACAACAACATCGACCTCACTCTCCCCTCCATAACATCGACCTACATAACAAAACAACATCGACCCACACTCTCCCTCCATAACATGACCTACAAAACAACATCGACCTCACTCTCCCTCCATAACATCGACCTTCAAAACAAAACATCGACCTCACTCTCCTCCACAACATCGACCTACATAACAACAACATCGACCTCACTCTCCCTCCATAACATCGACCTACAAAACAAAACATCGACCTCACTCTCCCTCCATAACATCGACCTACAAAACAAAAACATCAACCTCACTCTCCCTCATAACATCGACCTACAAAACAACAACATACCTCAATCTCCTCCATAACATCGACATACAAAACAACAACATCGACCCCATTCTCCCTCCATAACATCGACCTACCTAACAACAACATACAACCTCAATCTCCCCCATTACATCGACCCACATAACAACAACATCGACCTACAAAACAACAACATTACCTCACTCTCCCTCATAACATCGACTACATAAACAACATAAACCTCATCTCCCTCCATAACATCGACCTACATAAACAACAACATAAACCTCAATCTCCCTCCATAACCAACAACATAAACCTCAATCTCCCTCCATAACATCGACCTACATAACAACAACATAACCTCAATCTCCTCCATAACATCACCTACATAACAACACAACCTCAATCTTCCTTCATACATCGACCTACATAATAACAACAACATTAACCTCAATCTCCCTCCATAACATCGACCTACATAACAACAACATAAACCTCAATCTCCCTCCATAAAAACAACATCACCTCAATCTCCTCCATAACATCGACTACAAAACAACAACATCGACCTCACTCTCCCTCTATAACATCGACCTACATAACAACAACATCGACCTCACTATCCCTCCATAACATAACATCGACCTCACTCTCCGTCCAAAAACAACATCGACTCATTCTCCCTCCATAACATCGACCTACAAACAAAACAACATCGACCTCACTCCCTCCAAAACAAGAACATCGACCTCACTATCCCTCCATAACATCGACCTACAACAATATCGACCTCACTCTCCCTCAAAAACAACAACATCGACCTCACTCTCCTCCATAACATAACCTAAAAACAACAACATTACCTCATTCTCCCTCCATAACATCGACCTACCAAAACAACACATAACCTCAATCTCCCTCCTTAATCACCACATAACAACAACATCACCTCACTCTCCCTCTACTACATCGACTACAAACAACAACATCGACCTCACTCTTCCCTCCATAACAACAACATCGACCTCACTCTCCCTCTATAACAACAAACATCGACCTCAATATCCCTCCATAACATCGACCTACATAACAACATCGACCTCACTCTCCTCCATAACATCGACCTACAAAACAACATCGACCTCACTCTCCCTCCTAAACATCCACAAAACAACAACATCGACCTCACTCTCCTCCATAACATCGACCTACATAACAACAACATCGACCTCACTCTCCCTCCATAACATCGACCTACAAAACAACAACATCGACCTCACTCTCCCTCCATAACATCGACCTACAAACAACAACATCGACTCACTCTCCCTCCATAACATCGACCTAAAAACAACATCGACCTCACTCTCCCTCTATACATCGACCTACATAACTATATATCTATTCATA
>JAXMNL010000945.1:5435-27525 GCA_035128595.1 Eptatretus atami
AGTCCGCCGACTGAGGGAATCCTCCGTCCTGCAAAGTCCTTTCCTCGGCCCCACGTTGAGCTCCTCTGACCACTTACAACAGCTTTTCACTCCAGCCTGATGGAGTACTGGCTTGCTCCCTCGGGCTGGGTGTTTGGCCGGCTGGTCCTTCCCACCTTTCTTCGGGCTTCAGGCTGTGGAAACCAAGACATTGTGGGAATTCATTGGGCATCTACCGCATGAGGCTGAGTCGTTGGCCTATTCACTCATTCACCGCAGGCAGGTGGCGGTGGGTTCTTTCTGTCTCTCTAGCCGTTCGCTCTCACAGTCTCGCCCCCTGTTTCTTCTGCGATTTGTCCCGCCGCACATTTCCGCAAGTGCGCTCAAAGGGTCCGCCAACAACCCCTTCTCGGTAAAGACACCAGAAATCACGAATCACATAGCTCACCCTTCACTGTTTCATTCTATTACTTGTTGGGATAAAAACTCCTCACTTCTATTCATTCCGCATTCTTCTCCTCCAGGCTTCAACAGCTGTTCACGCACTACTTCTTATCGTCTCCCTTTCATTCAAATCCTTGATGCTTTTCTACCCGTTATCCACCCCAAGCCACCTCCTTGTGCAAATTCCTGTCTTTCCCTTTCCTGAAAGTCCCTGCTAATGTCCCATCCTTCGTCATTCCACATGTTCCCGCCCATTCTCTCCCGCCACGATCTCCTATGTCTTGTTTTCCACTGATTTTCTGTTCCTTTCTCCCGCCCCTGCGTCTTGTCTCCGCCCTCGGGCTCGCTGTGCGCTTGTGTTGTTAGCCTTCATACCGAGCCTCGATAAAGATATCAATCAAAAAAAATAAAAAAAGTTTGTCGTACGACACGTGACACAAAAAACAGATGACTAACTCTTCTCTAATTCAATACTGGTGTTGACATGGTGTACTGTGATGGATTGCATTCGTGTTGAGTTCCCCGCGTTTCTGTGTTATCCTGCACATTATGTTTTCACGTGTTTGTCGAGGATTCGGTCAAGAGTCATGTGCACAGGTGACGTTTATATCTTTTTCTCAAAATCTACACAACAGGCTGAGTATTCAGCCGAGAGGAATGGGGGTGTGGCTGTTTTTTGGCTTAGGAATTTATCTTTGCTTGACACACACCCACACGCACCCTCCTAATTCGCTGTGATAGCTCATGAGGTCTACAGACACGGTCCGTGATCTAGTTGGTGCGTTCACAATCCCGGTGAATCTTCTGTGGCTCGTGGTTCAGATCGACCGTGCGAGGCAAGCTTTCTGTTTCACACCACCCCTTGTCATCTTCCCGTTTACCACCGACGTCTCTGCGCCTGAGTTTACTATCGCACTGGTTTGGATTTTGTTCGGCGTTAGAGATAGGGAGAGAGATGCAGGGTTCCTCTCTATGGGGATAACCTTTTCACTCTTACTTCATGTACACTGTTACATAAGACGTACGATTTTACATCAGTGTTTTCCATTTCTGCGTTGAGCGATATTCATGTTATTTTCACCGCCGATAATATCATTCCCAGCGGATTACTCGTCTGTCCCTTCCCAAGAACACCATTGGCTTGGAAGCACACGATTTATTTAACACATTTTTAAAATTTTTGGTTTTTTTTCATTTTCAACATCTGGAATACATACAGGCTTTTTGTAGTCATTAAAAACGCACCCGGCAGCTATCTCCTGAACAGTTCGTTCTGACGGGGTCAAACATGGCTGTGGTCTCGGGATAATTTACCTCAAGCACCCACTTTCTTCTCGGCGGTCGACACGCATGCGTTCGGTACAGGTCTCTGTGGACGTCTAACTTGGGCTCTTCGTCGTATCGGGCTGAACAAACAGGTGAATAAATTACCTCATTGACGTTTTGTGAGCGCTTCATGTTTTTTCGTTGTTGCCGGCAAGTGCTCCTTTCCGGCGTGCGTCCAGCACTCCAAACATGCGTCAGGTGGGCCAGGCCTGTTGTTACATTGGGAGTTACCATCTCGTTCGATGGTCATGGATAGAGAATGAACCGTGAGATGGACGGTTGGCTGGTTCAACGTGCAGTGATGTGCACCATAAGGCAAGCCTGGATTTTGGCTGATAGTTATGCTTGAGGCTACGCCCACTACTGGTCGCTATAAAAGGACGGCAGGACTTGCCTGTTGTTCGGGCATCTTGGGTGAGGGATCCTGCTACAGTTGGTCACCAGAATCTGGTCGGTAGTTGGTGAGAGATCCTGCGCTGGTTGGGGAGACAGGCTTCCTGGATGGTGTGGGGAACAGCAGCAACAGCAGTTGGGTAACAGTTGCACTGGTTCTGCTCAGTACATGGCTCTTGGCGTACCTGGTCCTGGCATAACCTGGTTCGGTTGCGTTATTTCCTGGGGGTGACGACGTACGTCGATTGGTGCTTTCGACGCCTCGTTTTGCGGGTGGTGTGCACGGCGAGGCAGGGCACTCGGCAGTGGAAACGAGCCGGCTGTGGAGGAGCTCATTTAGAGAGGCAGAGCGAAGGCACACAACACTTTTGGGTTATTTCACGTGAACGCCCAACGACGATTCTGCCTTGGTAAGGTCCAAGAGATCGATTCTTCTGCGCCCTGAATGGTCTGATGGTACCCGTGTCTCGTGTTAATTGTTCAGTAGACATGCGTGATAAGCAGCATCTGCTCTTTGGGCCACTTTATTTAATATGAATGATTGTTGAACTTATTTATTTGTTTGAGATTATTTTGTTGATTGAACATTTTGATTTGAATTATTCCATTTAATCGCGACTAACGGAAATAAAAAGTTCCTTCAGTTTATTTATTTTTCTTCATAATAGAGATTTCCTTGTTGGAACGTTTCAACTGTCCGTTTTGATCTTGTCTGTCCTTCCATTGGAAATCATGCCATTGTCTGGAACTAGACAGAGCTGGGAGATTATAATCTCCCAAACGAATTAACCGGGTCATCGTCAGCATGCACCAGCGGTGAACGCTCGGCGCCGCATTACTTAAGAATGAATCAAGATTAAGATTGGTGCGTCGCGAGGGCGGTTCCCGGTCAGGAGGCCCACGCGACATATAGAACGGCGATAATTAGACGTGTCGACACTGGAATCGGTGGTGAACTGATTGGCGTTCGTTGTATGGTGTAAGGCAACCCACGACCACACAAGTTAAGTTGGTGAGCGGGTGGCCAGATGCTCGCTCTTGGCTTTCCAAGGCAGAAGTTGTCGTGCGTCCACTGAAATAACCCAAAATGTATGTGTGCCTTGGTCTACCTCCCTAAATGAGCTCTCCACAGCCCGGCTCGTTTCCACTGCCAGTGCCCTGCCTCGCCGTGCACCCACCCGCATTCTGGAGTCGGCGAAATGGATTACCAGTGTACTGGGCCCGGGTATGCCCGGTTCGAATAGGTTTACCATATCCCTGTAGTCGTAAAGAGTGACCAGGGTTGCGTCAGAAGGGCATCCGGCGGTAACCTTTACCAAACTCATTAGCGGATCTAACGGATGATCCGCTGTGTGCGACCCCAACGGAGCAGCGAAAGAAGAAGAAGATATATATATACTATATATACACATATATTTAACATTGCTGTCTCTTTCAGGCTTACTGTAATTTTTAATCGTCGGCCAGTAATAAACTGTATCCTGTATGTCCGCAAGTCCATGTGATCTCAATGTGGTGCCATCTTGACAGACATAAACTAGACATTAGTGAGTGGTGTTAAAGCCCCCAGGTATCCTTCGGTGAAAGAGTAGAGCGAATGCGATTGCTACGTACCATGAACAATTACAAAATTCCTGCGCCACAACTAAACTGGGAGGCATTGCCAAAGCTACGAGATAACCCTTGACCAAGAAAACCTGCCCTTCTGGCAAACACATGACACCTCTCTAATAGAGGATGTAACATCCCAGCTTCAGCATTTGTTGTCTGTGTGTAATGTGTGTGAGTATATAATTATTATACCTAACACATATATTATAAATAATATATATAATATTATGATATATAAAGATATATATATCCTATGTAGTTATAACGAATATATATACTATATAATATGACTTATATGTTTAATACTGTATATCTTTCTAACACTGACTGACTTGATATAATGATCCTGGTACCTTCTGCGGTGACAGGAGAAAAGCTGAATTTGTGCCGGTAACTTGAAGCAGAACACCGAAAAAAAACCGCAGAATCACTCACACAGTATCCATATGAAAAATATAAATATGAAAAGAAATGAAAAAAAAATGGCAGGATGAGTGACCAGACAATGGGGAAGCACCACGGTATTCTTGTGTGCGAACGGACAGTCAAACAGATAAAGAGGAAAAATCACAGAACCGTAAAAAAGAATGTAAAATCAACAGAAGGGGGCAGCGAGAGGAGGGGAAGCTAGTGCTCAAGAGGATGCTGAAGGTGGCAGCACGAGAGTGAAGCGGGAAGCGGTGGCTCAGCCCGGAACTGGAGGAGCCAGAGGCAGCGAGGGGAGGAGAAGGGGTGGGCAGCGAGAATGGAGGGAAGCGTGGCATCGACGAGGGGAGGGAGGTGTGCAGACGGGGGAAAAGATGGCAGCCAGAGAGGGGAGGGAAGCGTGGCAGCCCCGAGAGGGGCAGGGGAAGCAGGGGCATCGAGAGGGAGGGGAAGGGTGGCAGCGAGAGCGCAGGGAGACGGTGGCAGCGAGAGGGGAGGGGAAGCGCAAATCGTGCACGAAGAGGTGAGAGGGTCGCAGCCGACTGAGGGAGGGCAGCAGCTACCAGGCATCGGGAGTGATGAAATGCACCCAACAGCGTTTTCGTTAACTGTCTGTGTTCAATAAACGGCAGAAATGTCGCCTCCATTCTTCTTCTTCACTTATAATCCTCAATCAATCCGTTTCTTATCCGATAGCATTCAAAAATGCTATTATACAACACCTTTAACAGCATCACAAGCAGGTTGATCTCGTGCTACACGTGAATTGTAGTGAAAAAGGATCTGAAAAAGCAGATGATTATTTCAATAATTTATTCGCACAATATTTTAAAGGTGTATGAAACGCCTATTCACTGCCTTTGAAAGCACACAAAGCAGGTCAACGTCAAAACGTCCAAAATTATATCGTGATCCCACCCCTTGCTTCCAAAACGTCGCTGCCTATGGCATCCAAGCGAACTCCACACTTGGCATTGACTATCCTCTCCCTCCGTGTCAGTTTTGCTCGCTCAACGGCATCCTCATCTTCACTCCCTGTCAAGCTGGAGTGCCCAACATGTTCTGGCCTAAGCGTAATCCTTCCATTAAAGTCTTCAGATTCTTTGGAAAATCCTGCTTATCTCTTTGCTGGATACTCCCACCCTCTGCTTCAAAATCCCTCATCCTCAAATCTAGGCAGGACAGCACTCTTCCCTCCCCTGAAATCTTGATCGAATCACAAGTGTGAAACTTTGGAATATGTCTTCCAATCCGTGACAAATTCACACTTCTCAACTCTGTCTCTCCGAAGGACCAGTCGCGAATCGTCCATCTACCTCCCGATAACAACTTGAAAAATACAGTTGCATGGTTTCTGTTAAGTGAGAGCTCGGAGCAACTATAAGCTTCTAATCTTCACCAGCACGTGTCAACCACTATTTGTACAATCAACTGTCACGTGCACAGATGGGGTCTTGTACTGCTTCCTTTCAAGACAACGCGGACCACAAAACAACACAAATAAAACCACTGGATGTTTTGCAAAGCACCCAGCACACAATCCAGACAGAGAAACAGAACATTCACATCGGCCAAAGAATGCCGATGTTACATCATGAGACAGTTATTAACACAACTAGCTGGTGTGGTCGATGGTATAGGCCGGTGGCGGCTTTGGATCCCGTAGCGTCCTGAGGTTCAACCCCTGTTGGCTGCGTGAATTAACTACACCAGGGGGTTGACGTCAGCCTGTCATCCTTCAAGGTGGCGAATGAACCAGGTTCCAGCTGTGATTATACTGTCTAGAGGGCACCTGCATCCACGACACCAGTCGCGCTTCAAAGAAATGATAGCTACCCCGGCAGCTAAGCTGCCCTACGACCACCACCAACGTTCAAATGCAGAGCTCGCCTACAGACTGGAATACGATCAAAGACAGACAATGAGTCTTTTTTTCTCACTGTTGACTAGATTCTGTGAGGATGACAACGAAGAAAGGAGGAACATTTATCGAGCAGCATAGATGTCAGGTGTCGGGACCCAGGTGGCTTGTAAAGAAACACTCTCATAGCAGCAGTGTAGCCTGGTGTTGCTTAAGCGGTTTAGGGTGGCTAATTGGCATCCTAGTTCCTGAGTCTTGCAGCCCCGTTGGCTGCTGAATTAATACAGGTTGGGGTGACTCAGCTTCATCCTCCGAGGTATGGCAAATGCATTACATGTACTGGTAATAAGGGACACTGCCATCACGTGGCACAGCTGTGTCCTAACAATTGATCAACCAGCACTCATTAGGCTATAGAGAGAGAGAGAGAGAGAGCAGACAGAGAGAGACGAGAGAGAAGAGAGAGAGAGAGAGAGAGAGAGACGAGAGAGAGAGAGATGAGAGAGACGGACGAGAGAGCGAGACGAGAGAGAGAGAGAGAACAGACAGACGACAGACAGCAGACAGACACAGACAGACAGACGACAGACAGAAGACAGAGAGGACAGAGAGAACAGAGACAGCACGCATGTCACGAGCTGAGCTCCAGATGAAAACATCCACCCAACTGAGTGCATTGCCAACCTTAGCTCTGCCCATCCCCACACTTTTAATTCACGAAAGGCATTGCATATGCAAATTCAGTCCTTTTGAATCATGTTATAAAATTATCTCAAACGACTATCTACAGCAGTCAAATCGAACTTTCTTGGGCACTCCCATAATCCAAGACCTTCTTGGGCAAAACCATCATCTTCAAGGTTGCTTCCAGGTAAAACTCCGACTGCGCATCCATCCTTGTCGTGTTTTTCCTTGGGCAAATCTGACTTTTAGCAGCTTACAAGACCTTCATCACAGCTTCATGGAGCACTTTCTCCCTTTGAGTGGTGCCCCGCCTCCATTTTTTCACTTCTTGAGGCCATGGAAACTAAAGCATTACGATTCTCCACAATGAAGCTCATTGAGGTCAGTCGGCCTCTCTGTTTACTCTACCGCCTTCTTTCTAGCCTTCAGAGCACATGGTCTGTTCATCAACTCACCTCTGCTGAAACTCCACAAAAACCAGGCTCACTGTAATCTCTCCTCTTTCTCTTTTCTCTCCACCTCTAGAACCAACTTCCTTAGTCTGCTCAATAACTTCCTTCACCACCCACATCAGGTCGATACTCAGTGATGTTTTCCGACCCCTCATTAACCCTCCTAAGATACCCTTGCTCCAGATTATTATCCCCCTCCCTCACCTCCCCTCTTTCCTCACTTTTTTTTGCTCATGTCGGTTTATCCCCATGTCGTCTTCTTCTTCATCTTCTTCTTTCTTCCTCTTCTTCTTCTTCTTCTTCTTCTTCTTCTTTTCTTCTTCATCATCTTCTTTTGTAGCTCGCCTGTTCGAGAACAGAGACCTATAGCGATACCCCCGCCCGTGACTAGCGTCAGCGTCAGCGTGACAATGTTAAAGTTTGGTGCAAGTTTATTAAAGTTTGCCAGATTCATTTTATGTCGTACTAGGATGCTTGATATTTGGCATGGAGGTTTCATTTGGTTACTATTTGTAGTGAATGAAGTTGCAATAAAAAAAGAATGTTCAAATTTGGTTATGTAGTGAGTGAAATTAAAATAAAGAATTTCAAATTGTTTTAAGATTTTACCTGTTTGAACTTACTTTTTTTGTAGCACATTACACCCCCGTTAAATTTTGTGAAGTTATTTTAAGACGTTTGCCATTCATTAAATATGTGTACTAGGAATTGTGATAATGGCATGGAGGTTCTTGGGGCCTATGGTGAGTGAAAGTGAAATTACAAGAATTTCAAATTTTAAATTTTGGACCTGTTTGAACTAACTTGTAGCCACTATCAACGCTTAAAGTTTTTGGTGCCAAGTTATTTAGAAGCTTGCCATTCATTTAATTGTTGTACAGGATGCTGAATTTGGCTGGAGGTTCATTTGGCGGCTATACTATTGTTAGTGGAGTTGAATAAAAAAGAATTTCATTTTTGTTTGGTGAAGTTTAATGAAAAAAGAATTTTCAAATTTTGTTGTAGCTGAGTTGGGAATTAAAAATAATTCAAATTTGGCTGTGGTGAAGTTTGAAATAAAAATAACTTTCAAATTTTTAAAATTTATTGACCTGTTCTTGAACACTTTTCTGTAGCACATCACACGTTTAAAGTTTTGGGTGCAAGTATTAGAAGTTGCCATCATTTAAATGTGTACTAGGATGCTGATATTTGGCATGGAGGTTCCTTTGGGGCATTACTATGTGTTAGTGATTTGATGATTAAAAAAGATTCAAATTTTTAATTTTGACCCTGTTTTGAAACTTAAACTTTTTTGTAGCACATCAACGTTAAAGTTTTTTCCCTTTCTATGATTTTTACATCTACACACTATTTTTATCTGATTACAATATACAAATACATATATTGCTTTTAAAATTTTGGATCAGACTCTCCACCTGCAATGCTTTATAAAAATATTATTAGATTAGTCTTTTAAACGATAAATGTATAAAAAACAGGAGAGCTTGGTTGCTTGACACAGACTCGTGGGTATTGACTTGATATCAGCTTGTTACCCGTGTCCTTCTCTCCTCCCCTTGGTCGTTATTCTTATTGAGTCCCTCTGTTTGTCCCTTCTACCCTGCGCTTTTATGTTTCTCCCCTTTACATGCTGTCTATTCTATTGTCTTTCTGCTTTTTCATATAGCCCGACTTAGCATACAAAAAAGACTTCAGGTGATCCAGCGTAATGTCAACGGCCTGCGTTCTTTTTTATTTTCACACTTGTAGCGCCAAGCTCGGAGAGAACTTCCCTCCGAAGATTCTCGAAAGCTTTTTGTTATTCATCAAGCTCTCGATTCAAATTCACCCCAATGCCTGACTTTTTAAATTTAGTTTTTGTCGGACACTCATTTGTACTCAGAGTTTTTAAATAGATGTTAAAAGTAATCCCTTCGAATATAGTTCTTTGGTTGGACATTGGTAACTTGGATATGCTGAGTAGTTTTGACGTACCAAAGTATTTAATTTTGGCTATTTATATCATCCACGAGTACCAAAGTGAACTGATGTTGGATAGACTGTCATGTCGCGTTCCATGGAATTTTAGAGCCGATTCCCACCCTCTATCGTCCCCGATACTATTAGTCAGATATCTAAGCCAAAAGGAACAAATAAACATAACACCTCTGCATGTGATCATTTCATACCCAAGGAAAAACACGACAACTGTGTAGGTTGATGCGAGTGATGGTCATTCAATCATCACCGACAGAGTGTAACCAGGGTGACGGGGGCATGGTGGCTGCCTATAGTATATATAACTATAGTATATATTATATAACTATATATATATATTGTGAAGAATGTGATGTACATTCCTTTGGTTTGAGCCTCAGTCGTCTCCTACTGACATCTGATTCTGAGCCTTGCAATTGCTGCGCCAGACCGAACCAAACCGTATCTCTATATGACACGTAACGTCAAAAAGTGCAGGCGGTCGTCGAGAACATGCTCCACCAGAATGTGAACATTCACCCTCTGAAAGCACAACGTCCGTGCACATTGCACCTCGTAAGAAGCACAGCGCTGTGTCCGGTAGTGCACACCCTAAATCAGCGCCACGGGACGCACAAGCAACGGTTTCGACATACTGTCCTATTAATCAAAATTTCTGTTCGTCATTGACTGGATCACAGAATGGTTGTGCATCCCTCTCACATGATCTGTAGCTGGAGCATCGATTGACTTGATACGCAACTCATGTGTGATGCTGCTACTTATGTTAAAAATAACATATCTCTTTATGGTCAATACACTGGTGGAGCGTACTGATGGTGGTCGACGACGAACTTTGTTCACTCTTAGCTTCACTGTTCTGAAAATGCCTAAGGAATGCTTAAAAGCAAACTTGTAACCAATTGGTGAATCGATTGAACGAGAAAGCATCTGAACAAAAATCATGAAGCCTGGCCGCATGCCACCCAGTTGTTTACACAGTATACGTAAGTGGGAGTCAATGCAGCCAATTGAAGAGGACTGCTGTGGATTGCTCTGAATGGACTTTCCTGTTTTTCGATTCTGATCTATTTATTATTTATTTTTGCAGGGAACTCGCTCAACTACAAAGAATGCTGTTCCGTGTAAGTGATACCATATCTTGAAATGCCGTCTAATGTCGCAACCTTCCCAGAGGACTTCCCCAACCCCTTGTTTACAACCTCCCCGCCAGTTTTACTGCTTTCCCAACAACCCAACCCAAGCGTAAGTTGATGGCCAGAGTACCGTCGGAGAGGGACACCGGCGGGAGCGTTAGGGGCCTGTGGGGTGCCCTGGTGAGCAAACCATCGGCCGAGGTTCCCTCCGGTGGGCTCCAACCCGGTAGGGCTGATGTTTACGGGCACGTGGTCTTGCGAAAGGGCGGCGTGGTGCCTCCCGGTGAGCATATGTCGGTTCGTAACCACAGGAAAGGTTGAAATCTGAGTGGTCAGCCAGAAGCTCCCACCCATATAACACAGTTGATGCTCTGTTGCCTACAAGCTCGCGACCCAATAAAACACCCTACCGTTGATCGCCCATATACTATGCTGCCGTGACACAAATCGAATCTCAACCACTACATATCTCCTATCGATCACGCCCAATCTGCTTAGCAAATGAACAGTAAAATAATACCTACAAAACGTGCGTAATTGCATGAGAGAGTCATAGCGTGTTACTAAGTGTTGCTCCTGTGTCCTACCCATATCCACCTCGTCTTTGTGCTAAATGACAATCAGTGGCGTCTCTAATAATACTATCTCGCCAATTCAACCTTAATGTTATGTTATTCTCTCAGCACTGATAAATCTTTAATCATCCTCGTAAGTTCGAAAACAATCAAATTGTATTTGCATCTGCTTACAGATAGCTGAGTCTACTTCAACAACTATACATCTTTCTCAAAGATGTCCCCATGCTTCTATTGCTGACACCAAAGAGGATGCAATCCTCCAATATATTTTAAACAGAATGCTTGCGTGAGTCTCCTATAACCACTATCTATGAATATCCAATGAAACATAACCAGAATCTAGTAATTCGACGAAGCAAAATCTTTGTTGTCCTGTTAATTTTGAAAATCAGATCATCGTATCTCTCATATATCGTGTTTTGTTTCCAATCTTCAACAATCCCAATCCTCCGTATATACATTCGACCTCCTCTCCAACGTTCCATAGTCCAATTTCTGCTATTATTTATATCTACTCTCACTTAAATTCTCTACTCTCGTCCTGCGTCTGACACTATCTATCGGCCCTCTCCGTGTCGATCTACCTCTTTAAGTCTGCCTGCTAACTTGTTAAAGAACAATCAACCTCAGTCCATGTCGACACACTTACCACCACCTTGTGATAAAAGCGGTGATCGTCCAGCACCTCGATAATGAACCCCCGCTTCGCAAAAATTAGATCTGTAAACGAAATCAAGGTTTCCTTCAAACGCGTTTAACTCTTGGCAAAGCTGGTTAGTCAGCCATGTTACAACGTACCCTTTGGTATCCGTACAGTTCTATTACAATAACAGAAGCTATCCCTGCATTCCTTTGAATACCATCGACCTGTTGACCTTCTCGCTTCTTCTTTGTTTAAATTATGACTCATCGTGATATCTGAACTTCGTTCTACCTTCCGTCTCTGCTGCTCTATAAACTGGACGTTCAATCCTCTTGAAATGACTCTCCCCTTCTAATACCTGCGTAATGTATGGCCATGCGCTTCCGAGATTAAATCCTTCCCTTACTATAACTCGCTTGCTGATCCCCTCTTACCATAACCTCCTATCGTGAAGACCTCAAAAATCGGCCTATCGACCCAATCTGTGTTGCTCTTTTGTGGTGGTTCCAAAGTATATCGGAATATTGTCATTCCGCAATATCCAATCATTAATCTTTCTACTCTCTGCTTTCTCTCTCTGATCTTTGCTAGTGAATCCTTTTCTCACAATTTAAAATCACACAGGAAACTCAAATTGGTGTCAGCTAGGCACTTAGATTCATCTTCTTCTGCCGCCAATTCTCTCTATTCTATTCCATTCCTCTCCAACTGTATTTTGGGTTGCTCACTTACTTTCTGTGAATCCTCTCCCGACCTCCACACTGCTTGTCCCCTCACCCCTGGCACCTCAGATAGTGCTTCAACTTCGTGCCCTCTCCTCTACCTGTTCCCTGCTTGTTTGTGTGTCTTGTTATACAGAGTGGACCATTCAAAGCTCCTGGTGACGCACTTCACACCTCCGTTAACCAGACTGATTTCGAGCGATCCTCAATTCAACAACATCTAAGTAAAGCAGGTCGTGTCAAATGGATCTACAACTTAAGACAACTGTAGCCGTCTTATATACCAGACAGTTAGATATCTGAGGTAAGGCTCTAAACTAAAAAAAACAATCTGTAACTCTCCTTTCATTTGTTACGCGCGTCAATAATGCTGACTCCCAAGTATCTTCTCCGCCGCTGTATAAACTCATCGCGTTCCTGTAACCTGGAGCCTTTTAACATAATACACGCCACCAATGTGTCAGCAAACTCTTTCCAAAGTAACTCTTGTAGTCAGCACCGGAGTTTGCTCTATCATAAAAAAACTCTATTCCATCACTCTCCAGGTAGCACTGTCCTCTATCTTCTTCGGCGCACGAATACCATCTGGTGTCCTCCCAAAGCAACTCCTTTCCCTCTCAAGCCGGTCTCGGGAGGCTCCACCTCGACAGTCGTCTTATATGGTGCTACGGATCGGTGTCCCAAAAAACCTTTTATACATTTGCCGATAGAATCAGAACCGCCCCTTTCCCAGTCCCGACTGACTTCCAACTTATGAGTCATGGACTGCAAACTCCCTAGTGTCTCTTACAACCTCACACCTAACCAATAGCTATAACTTCAGACTAATAAGGAAATGCGCCAAACATCTGACTATTTCCCAAGTCTTTTCTGTCTTTTTAGCAGTCTCAATTGTCACGAATATCACTCTCAGTCTTTATCTGCACTCAGCTTACCTCTGCTCAAAGCCACATACATATTTTTATTCTTTGCCTTTAATGATTCCTACAGCATAATTAATCTTCCCTTTATTTTCCGATTTCTTGCATTAGTGCGGAGACAGCGCTCCATCAATGTCTCCCACAGTAAAGATTGTTGTGTGTCCATACCCTTAAGCCCACGATTTCTCTTCTAGCGTTCGTCACGTGGTTCCACAATATTGGGAAATGTTCAAGGAAGAGTTCCCCACCAAGTTTCTATCTTTATCCAAACGCATCTCACCTTAGAAATGGTTCCCGTGATATTCACACCTACTTTCTGGATTCAAAAACTTAACTTTTGTCTTCTGTTATGAAAAATACACAACACGATGCATTTATTCCATGGATGAGTACCACTGGATATTTGATATACTGATTTTCCTCTCCATTTTTTTCCTACCCGCGCTGATTCTGGAGCCTCTCCTGATTGTTTATCACGCCAATGATATGCGAGTGCAAAAGCTTGGTGCAAATCCTATAGACTCGCTATGCCCAGACTTGTGGAGTGGTTGGGAAAGTGGTTCACGCATAATGTTCGGTAGTCTTGACCGTCGGAGTTTATCGAAATTTCATGTTTTCTGTCTCCTAATTACTACTGTCAGCCGGTGTCTCGATCCTCTCTGTAACCACTCCTTTATGCAATAGGAAATGCGAAAAAATAGGAGAGACGAAATGAGAGTGGATTGATGGTCGTGGCATTGAATTTGTCCATTGGTTGGTATGAGTGAGTGTCTTGCTTAAAATGACACTAACAACCGTAATCGCAATTGATAGTGAATCTCATCCAAAAAGTGGTTTGGTGCAACATACTGGGAGTAGCAGATGTCTGTAACAGGATATCCGGATCAGTGCTCCTGGTAGAGACTTTCTCGCGAGGCTGCTTCAACTTATTCGGCAACCAATGTGTTAATCCGTAAGTAACCGTGCATATGCAAACACGCGTGTCAAGACCGGAGCAGAACCAGCACCTTCCCCAAATGAACAATATCGCCCAAGTGGAGGAGAGTAATTTATTTTTGTCTCATCTATCGTCAAACCAAAGTTACACCAAACGTTGGGCAGTCAGGCGTGAGACAGGGGTGAAGACTAATTGCCTTCTAATGAGTTTATGCCCCACACGGTGCAATATGAAGCTCCTCCACCTCATAACCTAGGCTCCATGGGCGGAGCACACAACACCTGTGAGTGCGATAAGAAGAAAGGATAGTCTCGGAGAGTGATAAATCTAGTTTGACGTCGTCCTTGGCCGACAAATCCCTATCTATTTGTTATTGCGGTCGGATTCCTTCCCCTGTTAGCAAGTATAACCCTTATGTGTCGCAGAACGGCATTTCCTCTGTCCTTGCTGGAAAATTGATCGCGTCCTCGGCGTTGAGCAGTAAGTTATCTATAGGCGTTGTGTACCAAGAGGTAGATGGATCCCGTATTACGTTTTGAGAACTCCAGCCCCGTCCGTAGAGCTATGTGAGCTGCAACCATCGGGCACTCGACTATGATAGTACCTATGGGTAACCATCTAGTGGCCCAAGTTGTACCCACTTTTAGCGGCAGCCACAGGGGGGGGGGTATTTTCCAGCGGAGCGCCCCGTGTTCCCATCACAACCTGTCACTAGCAACATCGCGATTATATTCTTCTATCAAAGTTCTTTAATGACTTGTACTTGAGAGAATTTGCCAGATTAGTCCTGTGGTGCTAATTATATGTCGAGGTTTTAAACTAGATCCTCTTGTGTAAAATGAAATCACATCACAACTTTGTTTTGTGTTTAAATAAGACCGCTGTTCAGAATCCAGATGTTTAGTTGATCTGTTAATTTTAATTTAAAATTTAATACTTTTGTTTCTTTTGTGGGGCAAAGATTCGCACCAGATGCGTTAGTGCAGTATTCCAATGCTGGAAGACTAACCGGACCTCGTGGCATTTTCTATTGGTCTGCGTAGTGCGTTTCATGTGTATCGTGAGAAAGAAGATTTAAAATGCATCAGGAACAACACTTCCTTGCCAACTGGTATTACCTTGAGCGATCCAAAACTAATATTCATAAGAAACAGTGCACAATAATAATGATATTGTGAGTGGTAACTAATAGTTTTTTGGAATTGCACCTATCCAATAACGGAACGCAATTATCCGCTAGTTGCTAGTGAAACAAGTATGATGTGTTAATCTGATATGTAAGCCAGTTGTACTGCAACTGCGTGCGAAGCTGTGTTGTGAGAGTTTGGGATCATGAAGATAGTTTCTCGTACAGTGACTCCTTATAAGATGTGAATATTTCCAAGTTTCCTGTAATTATCTTGTAACATCTTTCATATAAGGTATGTCTGAATGTTTGTACCCAATAAAATATGAGTCTATCCCTCCAATGTCTCATCTCCAGAACTTACATTTGCAAGAAATGTAGTTTAGTAGAAGGTGTATATTTTGAAGGGAACGTGTGAAGGTTTTTTTCCATCTCAATGTCTCAAACAGAGGATATTCGATTGACGGGTCTTATGATGCCAGTCCTGCCATTTAGACTCTCACTCGGTCAAACTTTTTAACAGTTTAAGTTTGTATGGAGTTTATCTCATGCGTCCTAACCCAAGTTCCGATATTGGCGCCGTGGATTGATGGATTGGATAATAATGATCACCAATCGTATATTTAGTGGCGCGGTAAATTGCCTTAAATTATATTATTGTTTATCCTTCAGATATAATCTGTAATTTATAATATACTATTACAGTGCGCTAGCTGGTCAGTATTTTTAAACCGCTGGCCAATATTCATACAAAGTTTTACTGAAAGTTTTAGCCAGTTTAAATGTTTCAATGTATCCTCCGTGATAATTAAAGCAGTAGACAATCAAACGAATTGTATGAATTAATAATATGATTAATATGAGAGATCCGTTTTGGTCTTTGAGAAACAAAAATTTAAGTCCTAATTGTTATCCTGCGATCCAGCAGTAAGCGTAGAACACTCCAGAACTCATAAACCTAAGCCAAGCTGTTAGCCGATGTTCGCCAATCCTACACGCACGTGCATCCTCCTATGTCTTACATGTAATACAATATTGTTCAGCGGTGGGACAGTACCTCAACTGTTGTCGGTTCTCAAATCTATTGTGGCTATTGGCCATTTGTAGGTGGTGCGCTACTGTGCTTATTCACACCTTCTGGGCTAGTGTCATCCAAAGCTCGTGGGCTTTAAGTCTGGGACCCGGCTTGGCCATTAAAACATGATTTGAAAGCTACCCGTCTTGTTCTTTTCTTCCTAAAAGGTAATTCTGGACGATAGCCTGAAGGTATGTGTTGCACGGTTTAAACTGTCTGCGGTGCTAGGTATCGAACCCCCGTGAACCAAACCAGGCGTTGCCAAGAATTAGTCGCTGTAGGGACAGGAGCGTTTGACAGAGGCAGGTGACTAAATGCCACTGTTGTACCCTTTGGGTCAATGGGGTCCGTTCAACTCTGTGCCAGCGCTCGATTGGATCCCTCTCCATTCAAAGACCGACGTGACACACGCTTCGTCCATCGCTAAGTTGGACAGTGGGTGTTAGCCACCCTGCGTATCGCCTGGACCCATCTTTCACGCAACTCGACGCGCACGAGATACAAAAAACACATGAGCTCTTAGAAGAACACCCTGGAAGTCTTCAAAAACAATTTGTGAAATTGATCGCGTCCATAAACGTAAGCTGTCTTCCAAGTTTCGCCAGTGGTCCGGCACGCGGCCGCGCGTGCTTCATGCCCAGGGCTAACTTTTTATCCGGTATTGGCCCATTGCCTTACACAAATGGACTTTCCAGTTATGCCACCTCCCCCCTGTCAAACCCCTGCAGCTCGGCTTCCTTACCGCAATTATGAAATGACTCATCTAGCTCTGGAACCATCGTGCTGCTGCTGATCGTGTGAGCCTGCGCATACTCGATGCTGCAAGATCGATTTGATCTACTCGAGATATGTTTCTTCCTGCGATTTGTTTGTAGGTATCTGAGCGGTTTGCGACATACCTTACTTCTGTCCAGCGCGTTCGTCAAGCAGTGTTCCCACAGCTACCTCTTGATGATGTAGAGATAGTAATAAATGATACCCTGCTTTGCCTATTGAGGTTTTCTAAAGGAATGAGAGGCGCCTAAAGGTTATCATTGTGGGGTGTTGCTTTGTTATTTGTCGAAATTGTCCTTTTTCGACCGCTATATAGAGATATTGAATATAATACTTTCTGGTGGAATATCGTAGTCGCTGAAAAAATGGTTTACAGAAGAGTGGCTGTTCGTTAGAACACATTCCGTGTGTTCTAAACACTGTCGTTTACCGTGCAGACCAGAGTTTGTAAACCTAAATCAAAAGTAAAAGTTGGGAAACACCTGTCGGAACTGTCTGTGATCAAAACATATATCAAAGGTGTTCCTTGAATTTACTTTTCTTTGTAACGAGATCGAAGTGCACGATGCCAAATGTACGCCGATTTGTGTTGTTCTCTGTTTGAAGTGGCGACTTTAAACATAACTCTGAAAGATATTTGCAATTAACATTAGAATATTTCTGAGAAAAGATTATATCATAGGATTTTTTGAACTCTAACTCCAGAATTTATAGTTTAAGATTAAAAATGTACCATTGAAGGTAAATTCACTGCTAATTTTCTGACGTGAAGTAATAATTCTCTGTTAAACATGCTGGTGAAATAAAAAATGGTGACAGCGTGGCTTATTATAAATATCATGCCCTTATTTAACACAGTTACAATGGTCATTCTTCATAATGTCTAATAGTTATAATTTTGTTATGTGATGTTACCTTTATGACGTAATACTTATAAACTATAAAAATTATATACAGTATAATCAAGTAAATATTTATCCTGTATTATATCGTGAGAATGATATATTTCATAAAATTTTAGTTTCAACTAAGCTCTAAAGACTAATATAGTATATGCTAGTACCACAAGAGTATACAAATATACCAGGATGACACAACAAACCTACAGCCATTATAAAATCACACCACCATAGTAGTATTATTGTTATATCCGTACAATTCTACCGACCAAACAAATACCTGTCAACCAGACCGTCACACAAACAAACAAGAATGATCGAACAAGTAAAGAACAAGTGACTTCTGTTGAAGTATACGTGGAAGGGTTGGAGAGAGGAGGAAAAAGTGATGGGGGGAGATCGGGTTATAAGCTCGTTGAGTGGCCAAGAGAGATGGGATAGGGTGAACAGAATGAGGAGGACAGGAGAGAGGAGGGAAGTGGACGTGGAGAGGGGGAGTGAGAAAGGGGACGTAGTGATGGAGTGAGAGGAAGGGAAAGGGAGCCTTGGCCAGTGAGTGTGAATTAATGGATACTATGCCTGTTTCATCAATTGAGTGTACTATCAGAAGTAAATACAGTAGAAAGAGATGAAAAATCAACAGAGGTCTGGACATCTAACTTACAAAGTCCGGACCTCATTACTACCAAACACTGATGGTCTGAACAGCTTAAATGACCGCAAGAAAAAGTGTGCGTAGAGTAATGACCGACTGACTCAGAGCACGTAAACAACGCCTACCCGACCCCTGGGACTGCGGTTTGAGACACCAGACTCGAAATAACTAATGATAGACTAAATATCGGGGAGATGGAAGAGAGAACCAAGATGAACTGAGACGCCGGAGAGGAGTATTCAAGCAAAGTAACGAGATGCAGGAGAACAAGGAATTTTATAGGCATAACGACGTAGAAGAGAGGAATATATATAATATATAGTTGAGTACTAATCCTGGCTAGTTTACCTATTTGTATAAAGTGATAATATACCCAATTAAAATTCAAATGAATAATATGCAACCGGAGCACCTGGTGCCAGAGTTATGGCTTAAAATGGTAGAGTGTGGTTCTTGGATGTTGAATCTGGTTCACTTCTTCCTTGGCCTGGTTGATAAGACGTCAGATGGGTTGACCTGATGTCCATCCTTCGAGGAAGGAGAAGATCAGTGAGTGGTGAAGGTTAGATGGAGAGCAACTATGTGGTTATTCTGTGTGTCAAGAACGGAACTTGGTGACGACGAGACAACGTGAATGTTAGTGAGGAGTAGTTTGGGCGAGTAACATACGTGACGGCAAGACAAATCAGGATAACTTCAATTTTGTTTAACAGGATGTTTCCTGCCCGCCTGCGTCTCCCCCGACTAATTGGAGTCTTACAGCTCGTGTGCAATGCCCCCCCCCACCCCCCCCATCTAATAAATTCATACTCCTTGCAATTTCTTGTTTGACATTGAAAATATTCTTCACATTCATACTTGCAGGTCAAGGTATGAATGTCATCTTCATACTTCCACATCCCGCCACTCTTCAGCGCAAACGTCAGGCCTGGCCAGCTGATTCGTGAAAGACTTGCACCAAAAACTTTCCCCATCCCGAGGCTCACAAGAAGGTGGGAATAATTGGCGCCATTAAAAGAGGAACTCGAAGAACAACAGTACGAACAGTCGTTGGCTTAAAAATCACTCCTCATCTCACCTGTTCACCACATTTAGGACCCCTTCTGACTGAGATCTATAGTGACAACATACAATGGATTTCCAACCTCCATCACGTCATTCTCCACGGTTCCAGTTTCGAAACCTTGTCTTCCCAACCGCTCTAAAAGCCTGCTGGTTATGGAGGAAGAGTTAAAGTTGAAAACAGATCTCCCACAAAACCAGGCCACACTTCTTCAGTCGCCCCGACAGCCACCTGGTGCGATCATAATCCCACAAAAGCAAAAGCATTGTTTCGAGTGAGATCTTTCAACATTTTCGATCTCGATAAACCATCAGGGTTGTTGGTACAAGCAGGTGTCACTTTCTCCAGCTCCTCCATTAGGTGCCTGTCGACACGATCTCCTTGCACCACAGGTGGACCAGTTAGCAAGCACTGTTGGGAATGGAAAATCCTCGAGGACTTCCGCCACAGCAAGCAAACGTGTTCCAGAGTCCTTTCCAAGATGACCTACGCCGGGTAGTCCTTTGAATGAGGAACGACAACGCTTTGTCCAAAACCGCTTTCGCACACAAATCCGGTGTCTCTTCCAGTGTTCTGTGACGTTTTGAAAGATTGCCCACGGCACAATGAGCGGCGTATGAGATCCGACGTCAAAGGGGCCAAAGTTGCCCTCATAATCACATTGATCTCTTGAACAATTGAACATGCAACAATATTGGATGGGAACACGTTGTACAGGTTGTCACAAACAAGCGGAGAAACTGCAAAGAAAATCATGAAGTCGAGTCGTGGCCAGAAAATGATTTGGCACCCTTGCGCACGATTATTCAAATTATACACCATTTCTTCCTTAGAAAATTGGTTGAAATTAAAAAAATCTTTCGGTATCGACGTGTGATTTCTTTGGTTCGCGCAGTTGGAAAAAACAATAACAAATCTGAAAAAAAAATTACTAAATCTTAGCTTGATTCCACACAGATATCCTAAAATGGGCCGGCACGGGAGGGGCTACCAATAATGTTACGGCCACGGTACCAAGTGTATATATGCAAGGGAGTTATCCTCGTTTGCTTCTCGGAAGAAGCCGAGATGCTGGGCGCCACCGCTTCACAATTAAACTTTTGGTGCGGCTGGGTTGCTTAACAACACGAACGCCAGATCAGCTTCACCACGAGCTTCCCAGTGTCGACAGTCTAATTCGCCCGTTTAACGTAAGAGAGTCGCGTGGCCTCCTGACCGGCGGAAACCGCGCCCTCGGCGATGCACCAATCTTATCTTGGATTCGATCTTAAGTAATCGCGGCCGGAAGCGTTCAGCCGCTGGTGCATGCTTAGACGCATTGACAGGTTAATTTCGTTTGGAATTATTAATCTCCCAGTCTGTCTTAGGTTCGGATCAATGCTGGATCAATGGAAGGACATGACGTGTACAATCACCCGCCGACAGATGTTTTGAAACGGTTCCCGAACGCAAGTAGACTCTATATTTATGAAGAAAAATGCAAAATCACGTAAACTGGACAGAAGGTAGGTGAGTTCAGCTTCCGGCATACTGTTACTAATAATTTCTCCTGTATGACTCGTACCTATAGATGTCCGGCGATTGAATTCATACCGAATGCAAATGTTCAATTCAGACGCTACTAAATCGAGCAGATCTCAAATCATTGACAGATCATACTTAATCGACTGCGAGAGAGCGAGATCATTCATAGAAAAATGCGCCAGATAAGGTGTATGATGCAGTAATAATAGTTTTATCAACTGTGATTTTGAACGCTTTGAGTGCTCTTTTATAGAATTTTACTAATCCTGTGTCAAATAACGTGGTTATCGTCAGCACTAATGAAGGGCGTAGATAGACTACCGTTGTATATTAAGAATGACAGGTTAAACGCTGCCATAGTACAATCGTTCCAGACCATTCAGGGGGAGAAGAAATCACGGGAGTCTCTTGGTGCTTTTCAAGCAGTGCGCAAGAGTATTTCTGGCTGTATCCGGCTCAAATAGTCTTGTCATGTCCTGAGACGGTAAATATCTCCGAAGAGTGAAGCTCTGGATATGTGATATGAATGGCTGCCGGGCGTAGCTCTTCTCGCTATAGAAGTTAGCCTCACTGCTTGCCTATTCAGAGACACGGACTCGTTTCACCGGAAATGGGGCTGTGCCCAGATATCTGTTCTAATAATGGTGCGCGCATGGTTGAGCAGCCAAGTGCACCACTCCGCTCGAATGCATCATGAGACAGAGGACATTCGTGCATCACACCCTATCATACGTCACGGAGAATAGCCTTATAACGAATATTTGGCGAGCATCGCCTCGCTTGGTGACAAGGCGAGCAGAGACGGTTGCCGCCTTTCAGAGCCGCAAACCGAGATTTGGATGCCAGTGTGAACTCCAGGTAGCGCAACGAATCGAGCCAGGT
>JAXMNL010000946.1:9965-27142 GCA_035128595.1 Eptatretus atami
AGAGAGAGATCTCGCCACCCGACGGACAATCTCGTGACCCTCTCGCAACGCCGGATACAGTCACCGGTTGGGCCTTCGATCCTCACGCGACGATCGGCAAATCGGCCACCCGGCGTAGGATAGGGTTGTGCGCCAAATCGACTACCTAAGTACCACGCGGAGGTAAAGCCGGCGATCGTACCTCCGCCACAGTCGACTTCCGACACGGCCGCTGGTGCGGCCCGTTCCGTACATTCGGATAACCGAGCGGTGTTATCGTCGACCTCGACGGGCTTCAGATATATTACCGGGCTGTTGCATACGGAAGCCCACTACGAACCTTTACGCTGAAGCAGGATGAGGTCAATTAGAGAAAAGAACGAAGCGAAACGGAACAGTTCAACACAATGCACATTTATTCCGCGCACGCGGAGCACACATATAGGCACACAAAGCAAACAGCATGTATTACATTCTACAATTTAGAGAATGCACATATATCAGCATAGAACTAAAAGAAATGCAGTCATATAGAGGAGTTAAAAATACCGACTACACGACACCGGACCACCTTATAGTTACTAACTTACAAGACAGGCGGCACAACACGCAGTCACACGAAAGCAAAAGAAAGGACCCCTCCAAGGCAAGGTGAGTCAGACTGGCCGTGGGCCTAATGCGCGTGGAGACGCTGGATGAGCGGCAGGCCACGAGACCGAAGGCGCTACCCGGCCCTCGTGGTCGAGCGCGAGAAATTCGCTGCACGGCGTTCGCGTGGCACCTGCTGTTGTGGGTGGGAACGTGGGCCCCTTGTCGCACTCTCTCTCAGCGCGGGGGAAAAGGGGGAATTTGTTGAGTGCTCTGGGAGAGGAGTATGCTGGCTCGCTCGGTATCGTCCGCGACGCGAGCCTCCAGGTCCACCTCTAGCCGTTGCAGGTCCTCTGCCCCAACGATCTCGCCTACCGGATCTCTCGAGCTCCGTCGACTACGCTGCACGATCCTGCTCTATGGCTTCGCCCCAGTATACTGCTCTTTCACGATCTCTGCCACGATACTAGCTTTGAGCTCGCTACTGAAGTCGCCTTTTTTATCGGCTTTCGGGAGTCCACATATGCAATATCGGATCCAATACGAACGCGTCAGGGGCGGAGCCACGCTTCGCCGATTGGACGTAGAAAAAAGTGGGGCGTGTCATATTCCTGATCCTCAACATTTGCATATGCCGATTTTCGTTTTTCGGCGCGTCTGGAAGCGGGGGCCTTACCGCCCCGCGCTTCCTGATCTGGTGGTATCAGATGTGGCGTTGCATCATTTCCATGTCCGAATTCTTCCTTCAGAAAACGCCCGCGCCTCTGCACCGCGTCCCTCGCGTTGTCTCGCTGAAGACAGCTCGACGCTCGCGCCACAGGTGGTTGCGGGAATGCCCGTAGAGAAGGTTGGTGGGATGGTTTTCGGCGGTTCGAGTGGCCATGGCGCTGTTGGTAAGGCGGTGAATGTGAGGTTTTCGGTAGCGAGTGGTGAAGGTAGGTTTTGGCTGCTGGCGTGTGTTGTTTGTTGTTGGCTGGGTGGCTCAAAACAACGGTAGAACAGAAAAAACGCCTAACTCAAAGGATCGCAGCCCGAATGAATCTACATAATCCCTCTATACAATGGTTTGCTAACTACACAGTGTACTTAAGAAATATAGTCTCACCTACGGGACCTTTATGGTGTTTTGCGAATTTCCAGAACCGTAACAATATATTTTAACCCTCGCCGAGGGAGAGGGTATTGTGTTTGGGTCCGTTTGTGTGTCAGTCTTTGTTTGTGCGCACAGAACTTTGGTGTCTTGGTTCACAACCGCTTGTCGGATTGAGACAAAATTTTCACCACAAGTGCGACTACTCGTGTGGAATGTTTTAATCGTAATTATGACGTCATATGTCACGTGGTGTGGCAACCTTGTTCGAAAAACGTTAGACCTCTGTATCTTTGAGACCACTAGGAAAAATTGAAACTTGGCACACAGCAAGTACTCCTCATGGGGAATAAGTGTGATTCTTTAATGATGTCCTTAAGGTCCTTCGTTTAACGTCATATTGCATTTGTAAGAAGCGAACATTGTTCAGTATGAAAGTTTGGAGGTGCATCTGGGCAATAAAAATGAACATCAGGGAAAGAAAAATCGATGACGTCATCGGTCAACGTGATCGGCAGCATATTGTTTAAAAAAACAAGAAAAACTCTTCAAAAAATCCCTCTGAAGTGGCCTGAACAGATCGAGGTGAAACTTTACTTGTGATACACCTTCCATGAGAACACAAAGGTTCACACAATTATAAAATCAAGGTCAGATGGTTTGGCAGCCTATTGGATTCAACGAAACCTCCACAAAATCTTCTCAAAACAGGCTGGACAGATCGAGGGAAACTCCACAACAAATGTCCCAAGCCGTAGGTGTACAAGTTCGTTAAGAATAATTGATAGTCCAGCTTGACATCCATATTGGATGAAGAATAAATTAAATAATGTTTTCTCTGGAACCACTTAATCATCGAATGTCCGCCCACATGAATTACTGACACTGATGATATCGCCACAAATTCCTGCAAAACACATAGACCAATTGTGAGGCGGTTTCTTTTCTTTGGCAGAGAAAACAAATGAAAACCGTTCGTTCACACAACTCTGCACGTTCTCAACGAAGAAGATAATTTCAATCATCATTCCAAAACCAACGGAGAAGAACAAAACGACTCACACGGGAAGAAACCTACACGTGTTCTGTGTGTTTCGTAATAGATTAGTGACTTATAACCTTGAATAGACACAAAGAAAACTCAACACTGGGAGCAACCTACAAGTGTTCTGGTGGTCGAAAGGGTTTTTATGACTTATCAACCTTGAATAGACACAAACGAACTCACACTGGGGAGAACCTTAGCAGTGTTCTGTGTTTCGAAGGATTTTAGTGAACTTATCACAGACTTGAATATGAACAAAACGGAACTCAACACTGGGGAGAAAACCTTACACTGTTCCAGTGTGTTCGAAGGATTTTAGTGACTATCACGCTGATATAGACACAAACGACTCACACTGGGGAGAGAAACCCTACACGTGTTCTGTGTGTTCGAAGGATTTTAGACTTATCATTACTTGAATAGACACAAACGAACTCAACTGGAAACCTTACAAATGTCTGTGTGTTCGAAGATTTTAAGTCAATTAAATCAACTTGAATAGACACAAACAACCAAACGAACTCACACTAGGGAGATAACCGTTCAACGTGTAGTGTGTGTTTTAAAGGATTTTAGTTATTCATCACACTGAATAGACACAAACGGAATCACACGGGGAGAAACCGTAAAGTGTCTGTGTGTTTAAAGATTAATCGGTCATCAAGCCTGAATAGACACATAACGAACTCAGACTGGGAGAAACCGTAAATGTTCGTGTGTTCGTAAGGATTTTAATCGAAGTCATCAGCAATTGAATAGACACAAACGAACTCCACACTGAGGAGAAACCTTACACGTTTTCATGGTGTCGAAGGATTAGTGACTTATCAACCTTGAATAGACAAAAACGAAACCACACTGGGAAGTAAACCTTGGCACGTGTTCATGTGTTCGAAGGATTTAGTGACTTAATCAACACTTGAATAACACAACGAAAACTGACACTGGGGAAAACCTTACACTGTCAGTGTGTTCGAAGGATTTTTAGTGACTTATCAACCTTGATATGACACAAACGAACTCACATTGGGGAGAAACCGGAAAGGTTCTGTTGTTGTAAGTTTTTGTTTCGTGAAGTTGTCAATCCTTGAATAAAAATAAAACAAACTCAACTGGTGAGAACAGTTTTGTTGGATACCCCCCTTGAGTGATTTCCCGAACGATTCAGTTATTAAGCAAACTAGTGAGGAGAAAACGTGAGCAGGCAAAACACAGCCCTGGCAAATCATGAATTCCCATATAAAGCGTCAACCGAAACAACATAAATTAAAAATAGGCTCGTATTCTCTTATTTTCGTTTTTGATATACATTAACATCCGAGTATGTTAAAATATTCCTCTTTTGGCCCCAATCCAAGCAACGATTTTATTTCTGCGGCCTCTGAAGAACATGACCCGGAGCAACGAGCGATGAAGATTGACCCGTGATTTCGACTATTTCCCCGCGTCAAATATGGAGAGACTGTCATATTCCGGAGAGGTAAAGTAAACATATTTGTTGAAGGATTCAGCGGTGGGTGGGATCTGACAGGCGTCAATAACTGTCCCGTAACCAGTTTTGGGTTTTCGCACCCTAACTCTCGACATAGCAAATGTTACAGATTCGGCGCTCACCCTCACCACCGCCGTCTCCGGGTTATAACGCGCGCGCTGTTCGGCACAGGTCCTCGAGTCACGCGTCCTCGAATTCACGATACCGAAAATACACCTGTACCTTGCCACTGGGAATAGACCGGTTAAGAACGGTTTTTGTGCAGAGACCGAGCGGAGTCACCAAAGCTGTACCAATTTCGTTTTTATATCCAAAAATCGAGCGGGGATCATTCCTCGACACGGCAACGAATTAATTCAAACGCAACTCATAGAAAATCAGCCAGATTATGGGACACATCGGACACGACCAACAAGCAAAGAATCACGGACAATGTATAACAATCTATAACACGTTCTTTAAATCTAGGAGCTAACGGATTAGGGTTCGAAGGGAACTCAAACGAGAGTAACCTTAAACCGACATTAAACAAGACATGGACAGCATGCAAGAAGACACAGAGGACTTTGTGATTTTCGATGACGAGAAGGATAAGTGTCAAGCACGAATGTTGGCTCGTGATCAAAGCCGATGTCCACGATTTCGTGCCCCAAGCTCAAGCACCGCCGCGTGGCAAGAGATGGCCGGGCGCCGTAACCTTTCTTCTCATAAAGCACATCCGATGAGCACGCCTCTCCTCAGCGGCGTTCTGACCCCGCGCAAATTGTTCGACGTCGACAAAAGACCGCAGATCGATGGTGGTCTCAGCTGTTTCTCAACAAGTCCAAGCTTTTCTTCTCCTGTCGATGGCAGACATCGACCCTCAGGTCAGTTCCTGCCGATCGCAAAACATCGGCGCACTCAGCTTCAGCTTCTGCGATCGGCAGACTCGTGCGCAAACTCAGGGTTCAGCTTTCGCCGATGCAGACTCGGTCGCACCGTTCAGCTTCTGCCGATCGCAGACTCCGGCTCACGTCAAGTTCAGCTTCTGCGATCGCAGACGCGGCGCCTCAGGTCAGCTTCTGCCGATCGGCAAGACTCGGCGCACTCCAGGTTCAGCTTCCTGCCGATGCGCAAGACTGACTCAGGCCGTCCCCTACACGCAGATCACGACTCCCCCCAGTCGTTCTCAGTTCCAACCTTTCTTTCTGGGCGCCGCCTCTTAAGAAGCCGAAGACAAACTCCTCCCTTCAGTTTCACTTCCTTCTCTAAGCCACTCCCCCCTCAGCGCTGGGCGGGGCCTATTGTCCGGGAGAGAGGAAAGGAGAAGAAGAATCTCTCGGTCCACCACCAATGTACCAAACGATGAAACAGCCGGACACTCCCGACACAACATGTAACGTCAATATTACCGAACAACCTGGCTGACATCATTTAATGGGGGATGGGCTAATCCTATATTTAATAACCCACTAAGGGCCCATTTCCGCAACAAATAAACTGACAATAGATCAGTGAAAAAATCGCTGCAAACACGTTTAAGTTTGAGATAGCTGTTTTAATTCATATGAGTAGTTGAGAACCCAAGTCTGTGCAACTATGGATCATTTGAACGTCGCTTGTATGCGACTGTTGTGATTCCATCACGATTTCTGTTGTTATTTCTTTCGAGCTTCGTGATATTACAAGCAGGCTAATCAAATACTAAAAACCAAGAGTAACATTTGCATGCTGTTATCGCCGGAAATTTCAGAACTTTTGTCATTTTTAGCCCCAGTCACGGCTGGCGGCGTGACGGAATCTACGAAAAAGTGACGAATCAAACAAACTCTGTACTGCTTGGGATATATAATATATATACGAATATAATATATATATATATATATATATATATTATATATATAATACGTATATATATATAATATAATATTATATATATATATAATATATTGTTACCGGCTGGGAAAAATCGGCAAAACCACACATTGAAGGTCCCCGTAGGTGAAGAGATACTCTAAGAGTACAATGTTATGTAAGCCCAAACCCCGTTGTCTAAAGGAATTAATTGCGAATTCATTCGGCCTTGCGGGGGAGCGCTTTGAGATCAGCCCTTTTCGTTTTCATCTTTATTTTGATACCAGCCCACGTCCCATACCGCCATCACAACATACAACCACGCAACCGACCACGCCAGCATGCGTCACCGAACTGCAACCTACGCTCCAACCCTCTAGAACAACAACGCCAACAGCCACGACCTTTAAACCGTCAACAACTCGCTCCCACATCATCGCATCATGTCTCTATCCCACACGGCACCATGACCATCTCCTTGCACACCACCTGTGAACACGACGTACTGGGCTGTCCTGGCTCGTTTCAGCGATACAGCACCGAACCGCGAGTGCAAAAGCGGCCTTTCGAGGGAAATTCGATCAGGAAGCTAACAACCCCACTTCTATTCCGTCGCAATTAGCAAAGCGCGGGCGGCTGGCTCCGCCTCCAGGCTCGTTCTGTGTGAAATCGAGATAAAATCAAAATTCTAGGAATCAAGGGGAGGTTCACGCCACACCCTTTCCTCCGACCAATGGACGAGCGTGCGCCGCCCGAGCATCATCCTGAAAGCCGGAAATTTTGCAATACTGGGATTGCTCCTGCCGGTCCTAATAAGAACGCCGAGCGCAGAGGGTTTAAAAAAGTCGAAGTCAAGTCGGGTGGAAGAACGGAGGCGATCGGGTGGCGAAGCATCAAAAGTTGTGTTCTGCGGTCGCCTGAGGAGAATTGGGGGAAGACTGCGAAGGAGCTCGGGTCCTAGGCAGGGAAAGACGGCGGTCGGCGACGAGGCGCGTGGGATCGCTCGCCGGGACGCCAAGCAGCCAACCATTCTCACTCCCCCAGGGCTCAACATCCCGCCCTTTTCCCCTCCGCGCTGAGAGAGGCAAAAAAAGGGGGCCATCCGTTCCCACCCTCACCCAAGCGGGCAACGAGAACCCGCGAAGGAGCACGAATTGGGCAAACCGCCGCGCCAGCGACATTTGCGGCTCGTCCTATGAGGAAATGCGGGTAGGACCCCCCCCCGGTCCCCCGCGGGCGCCGCTCCTTCAGGTCAACGCGGCAACTATATGCCCACGGCCCCGTCTGCCCCCTTGTCTGTTGAGGTGGCGCTTTTCTTTGCTTTGAGTAAATTTGTCGCGCCGTCTGTAAAGTGGAAACTGTATAAGTGTTGTCCGAGTGTTCGCGTAATCAGTATATCTCTGCGTATTGTATTTCTTTTGTTGTACTTGAATAATATTGTTGCATTCTGATTACTGTTTGGCTGTATATGTGGCTTTGTGTCTGTGTGTCTGTGTGTGAAAATAAATGTGCATTAATGGTTGAATTTGTTCCCCGTTCGCTGCGGGTCCTTTCCTTCGTTGATCTCCAATCTTGCTTCACGTAAAAGGTCTAGTGGCTTGATAACGCCGATAATTAAATTGATACGGTCGAGGGCCGACATAACACCGCTTCGGTTTATCCGAAAGCAACTGAAGGACCGCTAAGCGCCCGTGTCCGTAGTCGACCGCGGCGAGGTGCGATCGCCCGGTTACCATCCCGTGGGTAACTTAGGTAGTGAGTTGCGACATACCCTATCCACGCGGGTTTGCCGATTGGCACGAATCGTGGTGAGGTCGAGAAGGCCTCAATATATATAATATATATATTATATATATATATATATATATTATATAATAATATATATATATATTGTGCGAATTCGCGCCGCCGGTGTCGATCGCCGCAATACCTCTAAATCGCAACCGCGTTCGCTCACCGACGAAATTGCAGTTCGTGACTTCCGAGCTAACAGCCGAACCCTGTCACTGGGTGGTCTTCAACCCCACCACGGCCGTGCCAATTGTCGTACCCGCAGCAAGATAAGGGTCACTCCCGCCGAATTCGATATTTCCTAAGTACTGCCGCGGGGACCGACCTGGGCAGCCCGTACCTCGCACGCAGGTCGGCTTGGGACAACTGAACCCTTAAGGTCGTTCGTTCTGCAGTGATAACCGATGCGGGTATTATTGTCGAACTCGCCGGATCCGGATCTATTTAGTACGGGTTTGAAAACCCACTAATTTAAATTCCACGATGCAAGATGCATTTCCCAATATGGTGAAAGGAGGACGCGTACGAAACGGGGACATTTGAACAAAGCACATATTATTTTCATACATTAGAGGGCAGGCAATGAATGCACGTATTCAAAGAAACTAAAAGCAAAGCATGTTAATACAGGCATAACAACGCAAAAAACAAAGCACTACGACCGATATATAAATTAATTAAATGTACAGTCACTTAACAGTTTTTTACCTTGTCAAACTCTGGCCGCCACAAGATTCCTCAAAAGAAAAGGATAAAAGGCCACTCTCAAAAGATGAGAGGCAGACAGGTCCGTGAACCTTAATTGCGTGAGCTTGTTGACCGAATGAGCCCACGAACCGATGCGGTTACTGCACGCCTCGTGGTCGACGATGGCAGGTCGCGACGTCTGTTCCCACGGCCGCTAGACAGCCGCGCCTGATTGTGGCCATTTGCGACGATGGGCAGGTCCGTGACGTCTGTTTCCGCACGCGCTAGGACAGCCGGCCTGATTGGCCGGCCTTGCCAAAGGCGAAGGTGATCGGCTCCCGGCCGAAAAACGCGTTGAGAAGGGAACGAGAACGGGTCTTTAGTGCTCTGTCAAGTTTTGATGCTCTATAAGAGTTGATGCTCTCTAAGACCCCGTTCCTCCTATCGATGCGCGAACTGTGCGATCCGATCACTCTTCGGAACTGCCTCGGCGCTGCAAAAGCTCCCCGGCTGGTCACTCACACGCAGCTCCTTGCTTTCCACCGACTGACTCTCTCCAGACTTCGGGCTCCACCGCTCTCCGACCCTCCAGAAACTGCCCACTCTCCAGACTCGACTTGACTGCCTCGAGCTCCGTCTGCTCGCCCCTTATAAAGGGCCGGGGAGACGACATTGCCTTTGCTCCTGACGCCTTGGACCTCTGGCAAAAAAGCGACATGGTAGGAGATCACCGGCCCTCTGGATTCCGATTCTTCTGAGAACGAAGCACCAACACAGAGCGGGACGTGGTAGAAATCAACGTCAGACTTGCACGGCGAGAGAACCCTTGCTCTGCCTGCAGCGATGCCGTTTGATCGATCCCGCCACGCTGCGAGATGGCGTCGTTTCGGGAACGAAGGTGAGGCGATGTTTGTGGCATGGAAGATGTGACGTTGCTGGCGGAGTGGTGAGGAGTGGCGTGGTTGTGAGAGGCAGGTGTGGTTGTGGGTTGGTTGTGGCAACGGAGCGATGTTGGTTTTGTAATGGTGGTGGAGATGTGTTTGGTTCAAAATAACGATAGAAAATAAAAAACCTAACCTCAAAGGATCACAGCCCTGTTGACACAAAAATTCCCATTAAAACAACGTGGGAAATCTTTAAACTGAAACACAAGACTATCGATCGAACTGAAACTAAAGGAACTTATGTGCTCGCGAATCTTCACAAGCCGTAACACTACCACCTCCCCTTTTTACAGACCGCCCGAGTCGTCGAATTTTCGGTGCCATCATGTGTAAGTTCCCCCTAGTACGATTTACCTTCCCCGATCCCTTAAGTGCGACATTTCAGTGTATTCGTGTCCCCAAGAAAAAATAACCTAAACGGGCTGAGTAACTAACTACAAACTCCCACTCATGCATAGACGACTAACTATTATGCCGGCCTACGAAACAAAAATGCAGGAGGCGCAACTCATTTTACAATTTACAACTTAATCCTTAACTTATAAAAAATTTACACTAACCATGGCCCAGATCATGGACTTTGGAAATAAGAAAAGCAGGGAACCAGGCCCGCTCACTGCAGTCTCTGGCTCGTGAGATAAATGCGGTGCAGGAATGTGGCCGGCTGCAAACGCAGTCCTAGCTCCCCTGTGAATGAGCGCATGAACACAAGCGGTGCAGGTCGCTAATGCAGTCCCGTGATGCGGCTGCCTACAGGGCAGTCCCTGCCGTAACGCGCCGACGATCTGACGTGCGCCAGCAAACAAACGTTGCACGCCGCCCAATAGCCGGCCTGTGAGCGGCTGCCTAACAGGGCAGTCCCCGCAAGTACGCGCAATGATCCTTTGGCGCACATGGCAATGAATGGGGCAATGCAAAAAGGGCAGCAGGCATGCCCAAGGCAAAAGCAGCAGACAAGGCATGGCAAGGCAAAACAAAGGCCGTTGGTAGCAAAACGGGGCCGGTGGTTGAAGGCTGACCGGCAACATGGCCTTGTAGTAAAAAAACAGCCGCAGATGAACTGGCCGCACACGCCTTGCAGCAAAACAGCGCAGATGAAGTTGGCCGCCTCTTGCCTTGTACTAAAGAGGTTCGGGAGAGTGCATGGTGTTGGCCACTCGGAAGGCGGCTCGGACCTACCCACTGTCCGTCCCCCAACCTATCGCCTTTGCCTTACCTGTTAATATCCACCCGTTATTTGCAAAAATCCATTAGCCACCATATTATTATATTATTATTATATATTATTATTATTTTACTTCCCTCATACAATTCGTCTCCTGACCGCCTTTAAAGTCTTAGTCGCTAACCCTATCCTGTCTACCTACGCCCAACCTCCTACTTCCCTTCCTGATAGGGAATAAGGAAGCTAGCGCCTTGTCGAGCCCAACTAAAGCCTCAAATGGCCTCCTCTAGATTTCAGCGATCTACTTTTACCATGGTGAGTCAGCGTCCACAACGAGCGAAGGGATGGTTGTGCGGAGGGTACACTTCCTAATCAGCCCTATCCATAACCTTTAAATTACCCCGGCCTTCACAAGCGCCTCTCGCTTAATCTAGCTGGTTCTATCAACCAGATTCCATCGCCCTTGTGTTGGGTCCCGCAAAATTTGGGTCTCGCCCCCCCCCCCCAATTTCCTCCGTGCCCCTCACACGGCTTCTGTGGCTGGGACGCTGCTCCACTTGGCAGGCAACTACCCTCTGCCGATTCCCCAATGATGCCCCCCGGGTACTACACTGCTCCGAGCCTACACTGCCCTAAAAAATCCGGAGTGCCCTCCCTGGCGACTCCCCTGAAAAGCTCACGTGCAGGCGGCGCCCGCCCTTCCGGGGTCACCCTGCCCACGACAGCTGCCACACAGCGGCAAATGGCACCCCTGGCCCCCCCGCATCAATGCGGGCGCACCCGGTGTCCAGTACGCTATCCCGGCCCCCCATGGCCCTTGGCCTACCGCGGCCTGACTAGACAGCCTCTTCGGTGCCCGGGTACCTCACTCAGCGATAACTACCACATCGTTCGTAGCCACGGTCTCCAGCCCGTCAGACGGCTCTGCCACCCCTCCAAGCGGGATCGAGCCTACACATCCCACCACAGCAAAACGACCTCCATTTTTCAATTTCGCTAATCCCACTAACGATCACATTACTAACTCGACCCCGGGGTCCCTTGGGTGGGAAATCAACTCCTCCCCCCAAGTCACTCAATACGCACAGCAATTCACAATCATCCATCACTCAGGCCCGGCTGGCCTCCACTCACTCCACATGTACATTTTCCTCCACACTTCTCACTCACACATCACTGATCTAGGCCATCCGCTCACTAAATCCCTAACTACCTCGTGCTCGCCTCAACGTCGTCCCTACAATACAGCAACGTTCCATAACCTAACAGCTAAGGCTACTCCCATCGACACATCCAAAGTCGTCACTGTCCTCAAATATAATCCCATAAATCCATTCCATCCTAAATCGAACTACAAACCCCTCTACCTAATCCATTCCACGGGCCCCATGAAAGGACTTACCCCTGCCCCATGAGGTCGGGTCTAGCTAAGCTTAACGCCCTTCCCCCTAGCAGTGCATCCTGTTGCCCAGCAGGGTCTCCAACCCCTTGCCTGGGAAATCCTGGTTCACACCGAAAGCGAGGCTTGCTTTTTGTTTTTTTTATGCACGCGCACACAAGCCGAACATCGCAACCGGCTCACTTGCCCCGTGGTCATGGCAGCTGTACGTGCACCTCGTCCCTCCGGACGGTTACCCCATCCTGCAGGGCTATACGCCTCCTGCCGGATTCCGCAACCTACGTGGCAGCCATGACGTCACCCTGGCGCATGCAAAAAAAAGAAACAAGGCTCGCGTCGAGGGGTTCCCACGCGAAAACAAATGTGCTCTGCCCGTTGGAGTCTTAACACGCTAGGTATCGCCGCGTGGAGAAACCCCTCCGGATCCAATCGTTATCCAGCCATACCCTTTGGTCCGTCGCGCGGATTCGCAACATCCTGCACGCCCGAACCTCGCGCGTCAGGCCGCCGTGTAAAACCCGCTGCGGTCCCAATCCAGCTACGGCCGCTACCCAGCCTCTGTCCATCCTGTCCGCCTGTCCGTCTCCGTCGCAACTCCTCGCGCTCAGATCCATTACACAGATCACACGCACTCCCTCACCCTGTGTGTCCACGAGACTCACACAAAACCGCCCATACACTCACACCGGAGACGCGGCTGCATGTCGCGCAGCCCACCTCATCTCCCCTTACACACAGCGACCTCACCACACACTGGCCCTCTCACACAACGCCGCTCACTTCACACCGCCATTGCCTTATCTTTTCAAACTCGCATACGTGGTCCCGCACACACGGTGTGCTGGGAGGCACGCACACCGGCACACTCGTGAACCATACCACTCAGACACGGGGCGCACTCCAACCTCAACGCACACCACACCGGTGACAAATCACGCTGGAATTCGCGTCACCTCGTCGGGCTCGTCGAGAGGGCCTCCATACCCCCCAACCTCCCGCGCAGCCTCCAGCACTCACCCCCTCGAAACTCGCTCGACACGACCGAACCCACCTGGTCGTGACTCGCTCAAGGGAGAATAGCGTCTGCCTCCGTCCTGAGAGAGGCTTCCCAGCTGCTCGCACCGGGTCCCTAAACAGTCCGCCACTCCCCCTCATGGTCCCCCCACTACCTCAATGTGTTGTCCGTCCTTAAACCCAGGTCTTTAGTCGTGCATCTCTCTATTTTGTATTTACTCCCGCGTCTCTATACATCCTATCCTTGGTTCCTTTAATTTCTTTCTTCCGTTCTTGTCCTTCCCATTGAGTCGTTCTCTCTCGGAGCTTTTTGAGCTGTTCGCTCTCTTTCTGAGTTTTCGATCTCCGTGGACTCAAATTGCTCTCCCTCGAAGTTAAATTTCAAAACTCGTAATAGGTTTTTGTTTCTCTCCACTGTTTCCCATGCTTTCAGCCTCCAAATCTCATCGTTTCTTTCAATGGCCTAGTCTTTTTCCGTTTCGTTAAGTTGTTCCGTTCATATCTCTTGCATACTTCAACCTGCCTTTCTTTTAAATTGTTCTGTCTTCTTTTAATTTCTTTCACCTCCCTGTCCCTCATTCTCCAATCTCATAGTTTCCTTCAAATTGTTTAACCTCAAATTCATGTCTTTTTGTTTTAGAATTCCACTGTTCCTCTTTGTCTTCCGCTCTCCAATCTCGTTGTCTCCTTCAATTGACGTTTTCTCCTTCCTGCTTCCATCCCTTGCTCCTTCACTTCTCTCGTACTCCAACCTATTTTTTCCTTTTGTCGTACAGTTTTCAAATTCATACCTTTCAGTTTCTATCCACGCTTTCTGTTCCTCATTCTGCAATTCGTTATTCCTTCAAATGGCCCGATTTCCTTCTCCTGTCATCGTTCTTCCTTCATTACTGTTCTTCATTCATTCTTTAATCGGCCTTGCTTCACTGTTCGATCTGTGCAGTGTGCCTAACTGTTTTCATCTCCATTTCGTTCTTCTTCCTCACCATCCTCAACTCGTTTTGTATTCCGTCTTTGTTTGGTGTTTCTGTAACTCAGAAGCTTCTCTTCTAATTATTTTCCTCATCTCCGCACACCCGACTCGCTTGCTTCTAAACTGTTGATTTGCAACATGTGGTGCCTTAAAGTTTTCAATTCTCCGTCCTCTTCCTTTCCTCTTTTAACAACTTCAGTTCGTTTGTAAATTCCCATCAACTCAAAATTTTTTTCCCATTTTCCTCACTGGCCTCCTCACCTTTCTTTGCACTTCCTTCCACATTTCTTCCAATTTCAATTACGTATCTCCGCCTACCAAGGCGTTCTCTTTTCTTTCTATCGTCCTTCTAGGCTCTTTCTTTTCCGATTGCCTCTTCTACCTCTTCCTTCAGTGTCCAACTCCCCATCGTGTTCACAATTTTTTCTCTTCCACTGTATGTCCTCACTCCCCTCTCAGTTCCTTTGAAACTGCCTTGCCCCCTCCATATATTTTTTCCATTAGTTTTTTAAACTTCAAATCGTGTCCTTTTTTTCTTTTCGAGCTCGTTTCCTTCTTCCTCCAATTGTGTCCGAAGCCCGCCGATGTTCCGCCTGCCTCGCCTGCCCTTGCCCAACGTGGTTAAAAACGGTTGTGGGAGCGCTCGTGTCGTGCCATTCGTTGCGCTACAAATAGCGCACCGCTCAACGCCCTGCCGCGCTGAAAGTGCGGCCGCGCCGCCATCTGCGACTCCGTTTGCCGGCAAAAGTCATGCTCAGAATAGGAAGGGTGAGTCTCACATTGGATTAAAATTAACAAAGTACCGTCCCGCCATGGATTACAATTTACTACACAATATTCATTTCTAACCCCCGGCACCCGCCGCCTTGAAACTCCCATCTTATTCTCGGATAGAAATTAATTTAGATTGCTCTAATTTGGGGGGAACGGGGGGTGCTTCGCACACCCTGTCCGATCACCGAAATTTAGTTGGAGACGAGGTGGATTTGAATCCACACTCCTGTACACCAGGTTACGAATTTCGTCCGCCCGCGTGCGATCGCCACTAACTCAAATTGCGAACCCGCGTCGCCCACCGGAATGGACAATTCCAGTTCGTGACCCTGCCTTGGAACTACGCCAGGACCACCAGGGTGTCTTTCGACCCCACCACATATTCGTGGCCAATCGCCACCCGCGCAGGATAGGTGTTTCGCCAAACTCTGACCTACCTAAGTACCTGCCGCTGGGTAAGTTAACCAGGCGATCCATACCTCGCCGCCGAGCCCGGCCTAGGATCACGACCGCTTAAGCGTACGTTCCGTGCACAGTGATAAACCGAGCGGTGTTATCGTCGCCCCGCAACGGACGTGATATTTACCGGGTGCTTACACCCTTCTTAACCCCATTCCTTCCGGATGCAAGAATGGAACTTTCAACAAGGAAAGGGACACCAACGAAACGGGAACAGTTCGACAAGCACATTTATTGCACACGATAACTTTTATGTACAAGCAACATATCAGTCAGGAATGCAAACACTAACATGCACGTATACAGAACAAAAGCAAAGCAAAAGGTGCTACGAACCGTCTACAAGCAATTATGTACTAGTACTTATACGGTTTACTGACGACTCGGCGCCATCAACAATGCATTCAAAGAAAAGCAACAAAAGACCCCCTCATAGACAAGGGAGTCAGACCGGGCCGTGGGCCTAATGCGCGGGAACCTGATGAGCCGCCAGGTCCACGAGACCGAAGGGTCTTATCCGCGCCCTCGTGGCGCGATGGCGCAAGCCGAACGATGTCAGCGTAAGCTGCGCAATGTGCTCGTGCCCCTGGCGGGGTCGGTGAAGCTCTCTCCGGCCGCTCCCGTCTGCTCCGTCGGCTTCGAGCTCCGTCCCCCGACTTGACCTGCCCCGCCGACACTGCACTGACTGACTGCTCCCATCCGACACTGACTCGACTGACTGCCCTCTCCCGATTCTCCAGATCTGCCGTGACACTAAGCGACACTCCAGACTTGGCTGCCGCGACCGGACAACTTGACGCCCCGGCCCACTGCACTCGAACTTGACTGCCCCGTCCCCCGCTTCTCCAGACATGCAACTCCACCGACTCCAAGACTGTGCCGCGACCGCACACTTGACTGCCGACACTGCGGCGCCACTCCACTGCTCCCACTTGACTCCGCGACCGAACACACTTGACTGCCGCCAACTTCCACGCCTCCACTGACTGCCGGGCGACCGACACACTTGACTGCTGCCACTCAAACTGCTCCCACTTGACTGCCGCGGCTGCGCCGTGCTCGCGCTTATAGTCGGCCGGGAGACGTATATGAAATTCTGGATCACAGCGGGTTCGGAGGCGGGGCACACACCCGATGCTCAAGCCATTGGATGGAGAAAAGGGCGTGAAGCATTCCTCATCCACTTTTCGAGCGAAAGGATACGCATTCAGCAGCCCCAATGGCACGAACGTGGTAGAAAGGGCGAGGTGGTGGAGTTTGCTGCGTGTTTGGAAGGTGTTGGTGTGCGATTTGGTGCTGACGGCGTCATTTGAGAATGCGGTGAAAGCGATGTTGCGGTGGAGTGTGGAGGTAAAGAGTGCGAAGTGGTGGTTGTTCGGTGTAGGTGTTTGAGGCGGTGTTGGTGGTGGCGATTTGGTTGTTGGGGGAATTGCTCCAAAATAATGAGAGAAAGAAAAAACGCCTAACTCTAACTACTATGGGGAATCTAACGAACAAAATACTTACGCATAACTGAATCTAAGGTCCTTATGGTGTATTGCGAATTTCCACACCGTAACAATATAAATATTATATATATATATATATATAATCTATATATACATTATATATTGTTGCGAATTCGCGCCCGCCGCGTGCGAATCGCCACGTGACTCGAATCGCGACCGCCTCGCCCACCGTAACGACAATCAGTCGGACCTCCGCTATACGCGGATCATCACGTGAACCTCCGCCTCCCACAACCCAGTTCCGCATTCCTACCCCGCGCGGCAAATAGGGTGAATCGCCGAAAAGTCGATTACCTAAATACCCGCACGGGAGTAACCTACGAGGGGTTGTACCTCGCACAAGGCCGATCTTCGACACGGCCGCTTAAAGCGACCCCATTCCAATGCTAACGGATAACCGAGGCGTGTTAGTCGTCGCCATTGACGTCACTAATTA